>JAOBSW010000412.1:0-105402 GCA_026214975.1 Gentiana macrophylla | reverse complement strand
AAATGGCAAGCAAAACGGAGGCCGATGGCCTTGTACATGGAATTAAAAATCACACCGTTAAGTAGTACTCTATAGGTACCAAAAAAGAACGAAAATATCGCTTGTAATTCTCTTTGAAGTATCGATGTGATATCGACTAACGATAAATAAGGCACGCCGCGCAAACGGCAAGCAATACGAGAGGCTGAATGTCCTTGTACAAGGAATTAAAATCACACTCTGTGGGTACAAAAAAAAGTAAGAAAAAAACGTTGGTAAATCTCTTTGAAGTACTGATGTGATATCGACCGGGATGATAAATAAGGCACGCAGGCGCAAACGGCAAGTAAAACGGAGGCCAGAATGGCCTTGTATAAGGAATAAAAAATCACACCGTTACTATTCTTTGGTACAAAAAAAAGTACGAAAAAAACATTTCTAATTCTCTTTGAAGTACAGATGTGATATCGATCAGAACGGTAAATAAGTCCTGCGGGCTCAAACGGCAAGCAAAACGGAGGCCATAATGGCCTTGTACAAGGAATCAAAAATCACACCGTTAAGTACTCTATGGGTACAAAAAAAAGTACGAAAAAACTTTTGTAATTCTCTTTGAAGTACTGATGTGGTATCGACCAGAACGATAAATAAGGCAAGCCGGCGCAAACGGCAAGCAAACGGAGGCCAGAATGGCCTTGTACGAGGAATCTAAAATCACACCGTTAAGTACTCTATGGGTACAAAAAAAGTATGAAAAAAGCGTTTGTAATTCTCGATGAAGTACTGATGTGGTATCGACCAGAACGATAAATAAGGCACGCCGGCGCAAACGGCAAGCAAAACGGAGGCCAGAATGGCCTTGTACAAGAATCAAAAATCACACCGTTAAGTACTATATGGGTACAAAAACGCATAAATAAAAACATTTGTAATTTTCTTTGAAGTACTGATGTGGTATCGACCTGAACGATAAATAATGCACGCCGGCGCAAACGGCAAGCAAAACGGAGGCCAGAATGGCCTTGTACAAGGAATCAAAAATCACACCGTTAAGTACTCTATGAGTACAAAAAAAAGTACGAAAAAAAGCGTTTGTAATTCTCTTTGAAGTACTTATGTGGTATCAACCACTACGATAAATAAGGCCCGCCGGCGCAAACGGAAATCAAAACGGAGGCCAGAATGGCCTTGTACAAGGAATCAAAAATCACACCATTAAGTACTCTATGGGTACAAAAAAGAGTACGAAAAAAGCATTTGTAATTTTCTTTGAAGTACTGATGTGATATCGACCAGAACGATAAATAAGGCACGCCGGCACAAACGGAAATGAAAACGGAGGCCAGAATTGCCTTGTACAAGGAATCAAAAATCACACCGTTAAGTACTCTTTGGGTTCAAAAAAAAGTATGAAAAAAACGTTTGTAATTCTCTTTGAAGTATTGATGTTATATCGACCAGAACGATAAATAAGGCACGCCGACGCAAACGACAAGCAAAACGGAGGCCAGAATGGCCTTGTACAAGGAATCAAAAATCACACCGTTAAGTACTCTTTGGGTTCAAAAAAAAGTACGAAATAAACGTTTGTAATTCTCTTTGAAGTACTCATGTGATATCAACCAGGATGATAAATAAGGCACGCCGGAGCAAACGGCAGGCCAAAGGGAGGCCAGAATGACCTTGTACAAGGAATAAAAAATCACACCGTTAAGTACTATATGGGTACCAAAAAAAGTATGAAAAAATGCTTCTAATTCTCTTTGAAGTAACGATGTGATATCGACCACAACGATAAATAAGGCACGTGGGTGCAAACGGCAGGCAAAACAGACATCCAAATGGCCTTGTACATGGAATCAAAAATCACACCGTTAAGTAATCGGTTGGTACAAAAAAAGTATGAAAAAAAGTTTGTAATTTTCTTTGAAGTACTAATGTGATATCGGCCAGAAAGTAAAATAAGACACGTCGGTGCAAACAGCATGCAAAACGGACACCCGAATGGCCTTGTACAAGGAATCAAAAATCACAACGATAAGTAATCATTGGGTTTTTAAAAAGTCCGAAAAAAAAGTTTTGTAATTCTCTTTGAAGTAACTATGTGATATCGACCAGAAAGTTAAATAATACGAATCGGCGTAAACGCCTATCTGAAACGGACACCCGATGGCCTTGTACAAGGAATCAAAAATCACACCGTTAAGTACTCTATGGGTACAGAAAAATGTACGTAATAAAAGGTTTGTAATTATCTTTAAAATAATGATGTGATATCGACCAGAACGATAAATAAGGTGCGGCGGTACAAACGGCAGGCAAAACGGACACCCGAATGTCCTTGTACAATGAATAAAAAATCACACCGTTAAGTAATCGGTGGGTACAAAAAAAGAAGGGAAAAAAAGTTTGTAATTATCTTTGATGTAACGATGTGATATCAACCACAACGATAAATAGGGCACGGCGGTGCAAACGGTAGGCAAAACGGACACTAGAATGGCCTTGTACAAGGAATAAAAAATCACACCGTTAAGTAATTATTGGGTATAAAAAACAATACGAAAAAAAGGTTTGTAATTATCTTTGAAGTAACGATGTGATATCGACCACAACGATAAATAAGGCACGGCGGTGCAAACGGCAGGCGAAACGGACATCCGAATGTCCTTGTACAAGGAATAAAAAATCACACCGTTAAGTAATCGGTGGGTACAAAAAAAGTACGAAATTTTTTTTTGTAATTTTCTTTGAAGTACTAATCTGATATCGACCAGAACGATAAATAAGGCACGCCAGCGCAAAACGGACACCCGAATGGCCTTGTATAAGGAATCAAAAATCACACCGTTAAGTACTCTATCGGTACAAAAAAGTATGAAAAAAAACGTTGGTAATTTTCTTCGAAGTACTTATGTGATATCGACCAGAACGATAAATAAGGCACACCGGCAGAAAATGGACACCCAAATTGCCTTGTACTAGGAATCAAAAATCACACCGTTAAGTACTCTATGGGTACAAAAAAAAGTAAGAAAAAAATGTTCGTAATTCTCATTGAAGTACTGATGTGATATCGACCAGAACGATAAATAAGGCACGCCGGTGCAAACGGCAAGAAAAACGGAGGCCAGAATGGCCTTGTACAAGGAATCAAAAATCACACCGTTAAGTACTCTACGGGTACAAAAAAAAGTACGAAAAAAACATTTGTAATTTTCTTTGAAGTACTGATGTGATATCGACCAGAACGATAAATAAGGAATGCCGGCGCAAACGGCAAGCAAAACGGAGGCCAGAATGGCCTTGTTCAAGGAATCAAAAATCACACCGTTAAGTACACTATGGGTACAAAAAAAAAGTATGAAAAAAAACTTTTGTAATTATCTTTGATTTACTGATGTGGTATCGACCAGAACGATAAATAAGGCACGCCGGAGCAAACAGCAAGCAAAATGGAGGCCAGAATGGCCTTGGACAAGGAATCAAAAATCACATCGTTAAGTACTCTATGGGTAAAAAAAAGTATGAAAAAAAACGTTTGTAATTCTCTTTGAAGTACTGATGTGATATCGACCAGAACCATAAATAAGGCACACCGGCACAAACAAAGAAGCAAAACGGAGGCCGAATGGAATTTTACAAGAATCAAAATCACATCGTTAAGTACTCAGTGGGTACAAAAATTGCAAAAAAATGTTTGTAATAATCTTTCAAGTACTGATGTGATATCGACCAGATCGATAAATAAGGCACGCCGGCACAAACGGCAAGCAAAACGGGGGCCATAATGGCCTTGTACAAGTGAGCAAAAATCACACCATTAAGTACACTATAGGTACAAAAAAGGTACGAAAAAAACGTTTGTAATTCTCTTTGAAGTACCGATGTGGTATCGACTAGAACGATAAATAGGGCACGCCAAGCGCAAACGGCAGCAAAACGAAGGCGTAATGGCCTTGTACAAGGAATCAAAAATCACACCGTTAAGTACTCTATGGGTACAAAAAAGTATGAAAAAACGCTTTGTAATTTTCTTTGAAGTACCGATGTGATATCGACTTAATGATAAATAAGGAACGCCAAATAAGAAACGCCAAAGAAAACAGAGGCCGTAATGGCCTTGTACAAGGAATCAAAAATCACACCGTTAAGTACTCTATGGGTACGTAAAAGTATGAAAAAAAAAAACGCTTTGTAATACTTTTGAAGTAATCGATGTGATATCGATCGAACGATAAATAAGGCACGCGCGCACAAGCGTCAAGTAAAACGGAGGCCGAATGGCCTTGTACAAGGAATCAAAAATCACAATGTTAAGTACTTATCGACTAGAACGATAAATAAGGCACGCCGCACAAACAGAAGCGAACGGAGGCCGTAATGGAATTGTACAAGGAATCAAAATGACACGATTAAGTACTCTATGGGTATAAAAAAGTATGAAAAAACCGTTTGTAATTCTCTTTGAAGTACTGATGTGATATCGACCAGAGCGATAAATAAAGCACTCCGGCGCAAACGGCAAACAAAACGGAGGCCAGATGGCCTTGTACATGGAATTAAAAATAACACAGTTAAGTAGTACTCTATAGGTACAAAAAAGTACGAAAAATCGCTTGTAATTTCTTTGAAGTATCTCGATGTGATATCGACTTTAACGATAAATAAGGCACGCCGGCGCAAACGGCAAGCAAAACGGAGGCCAGAATGGCCTTGTACAATGAATTAAAAATCACACAGTTAAGTACTCTATGGGTACAAAAAGTAAGAAAAACGCTGGTAATTCTCTTTGAAGTAATCGATGTGATATCGACCGACGGGCGAATAAGGCACGCGGCGCAAACGACAAGTAAACGGAGGCCAAAATGGCCTTGTATAAGAATCAAAATCACACCGTTACTACTCTATAGTACAAAAAAGTACTGAAAAAATATTTGTAATTCTCTTTGAAGTATCGATGTGATATCGACTGTAACGGTAAATAAGTCTGCGGGCGCAAACGGCAAGCAAAACGGAGGCCGAATGGCCTTGTACAAGGAATAAAAATCACACCGTTATTACTCTATGGGTACCAAAAAGTACGAAAAATCATTTGTAATTATCTATGAAGTAATCGATGTGATAACGACTTAACGATAAATAAGGCACGCCGCGCAAACGACAAGAAAAACGGAGGCCAGAATGGCCTTGTACAAGGAATCAAAAATCACACCGTTATACTCTATGGGTACAAAAAGTACGAAAAAACTTTTGTAATTCTCTTTGAAGTACCGATGTGGTATCGACCTGAACGATAAATAAGGCACGCCGCAAACGGCAAGCAAAACGGAGGCCAAAATGGCCTTGTACGAGGAATCAAAAAATCACACCGTTAAGTACTCTATGGGTACAAAAAAAAGTACGAAAAAAGCGTTTGTAATTCTCTATGAAGTACTGATGTGGTATCGACCAGAACGATAAATAAGGCACGCCGGCAAACGGCAAGCAAAACGGAGGCCAGAATGGCCTTGTACAAGGAATCAAAAATCACACCGTTAAGTACTATATGGGTACAAAAAAAACATTTGTAATTTTCTTTGAAGTACTGAAGTGGTATCGACCAGAACGATAAATAAGGCTCGCCGGCGCAAACGGCAAGCAAAACGGAGGCCAGAATGGCCTTGTACAAGGAATCAAAAATCACACCGTTAAGTACTCTATGAGTACAAAAAAAAGTACGAAAAAATGCGTTTGAAATTCTCTTTGAAGTATTGATGTGGTATCAACCAGAACGATAAATAAGGTACGCCGGCGCAAACGGAAATCAAAACGGAGGCCATAATGGCCTTGTACAAGGAATCAAAAATCACACCGTTAAGTACTCTATGGGTACAAAAAGAGTATGAAAAAGCGTTTGCAATTTTCTTTGAAGTACTGATGTGATATCGACCTTAACGATAAATAAGGCACGCCGGCGCAAACGGAAATGAAAATGGAGGCTGAATTGCCTTGTACAAGGAATCAAAATCACACCGTTAAGTACTATTTGGGTTCAAAAAAAAGTACGAAAAAAACGTTTGTAATTCCCTTTGTGTACTGAAGTTATATCGACCAGAACGATAAATAAGGCACGCCGGCGCAAACGACAAGCAAAACGGAGGCCATAATTGCCTTGTACAAGGAATCAAAAATCACACCGTTAAGTACTCTTTGGGTTCAAAAAAAAGTATGAAAAAAACGTTTGTAATTCTCTTTGAAGTATTGATGTTATATCGACCAGAACGATAAATAAGGCACGCCGACGCAAACGACAAGCAAAACGGAGGCCAGAATGGCCTTGTACAAGGAATCAAAAATCACACCGTTAAGTACTCTTTGGGTTCAAAAAAAAGTACGAAAAAAAACGTTTGTAATTCTCTTTGAAGTACTCATGTGATATCAAACAGATGATAAATAAGGCACGCTGAGCAAACGGGCAGCCAAAGGGGAGGCCGTAATGACCTTGTACAAGGAATAAAAAATCACACCGTTAAGTACTCTATGGGTACCAAAAAAAGTACGAAAAAATGCTTCTAATTCTCTTTGAAGTAACGATCTGATATCGACCACAACGATAAATAAGGCACGTGGGTGCAAACGGCAGGCAAAACAGACATCCAAATGGCCTTGTACATGGAATCAAAAATCACACCGTTAAGTAATCGGTTGGTACAAAAATGTATGAAAAAAAGTTTGTAATTTTCTTTGAAGTACTGATGTGATATCGGCCAGAAAGTAAAATAAGACACGTCGGTGCAAACGGCATGCAAAACGGAGACCCGAATGGCCTTGTACAAGGAATCAAAAATCACAACGATAAGTAATCATTGGGTTTTTAAAAAGTCCGAAAAAATGTTTGTAATTCTCTTTGAAGTAACTATGTGATATCGACCAGAAAGTTAAATAATACGAATGGGCGTAAACTCCTTG
Organism: Gentiana macrophylla; assembly: GCA_026214975.1. Classification (NCBI taxonomy): domain Eukaryota; kingdom Viridiplantae; phylum Streptophyta; class Magnoliopsida; order Gentianales; family Gentianaceae; genus Gentiana; species Gentiana macrophylla. The sequence goes on along the minus strand of JAOBSW010000412.1, from coordinate 98,472 downwards.
CGAAACGGACACCCGAATGGCCTTGTACAAGGAATCAAAAATCACACCGTTAAGTACTCTATGGGTACAGAAAAATGTACGTAATAAAAGGTTTGTAATTATCTTTAAAATAATGATGTGATATCGACCAGAACGATAAATAAGGTGCGGCGGTACAAACGGCAGGCAAAACGGACACCCGAATGTCCTGCAAAAATAATATTTCGTTTTACTACATGCTATGCGCGTCGTAAGTACTTCCCGCCAACTGATTCGCGTTTTTACGACGTGCATTTTGCACGTCATAAAATTTTACGACTTCCGAAATGCACGTCGTAAATTATTACGACATACAAAACGCACGTCATAAATCATTTCATCTCGAATATGAAAATATATGTGCATTGAATACCATAAACCTATATATTTGCGGTGCTTCCCAGGTTTGGTTCCAAACTTATATAATAATTATAAATAAACATAGACAATTCAAATGGGACATGTCAACTCAACCACATGAAAACAGAAGATATGGAAACATCAGCAACTTTGTCTCTTGGATTAAAATAAAGACTACATCAGCACACATTCTAGTAGAACTTTTGGTACACAGCAGAATTCATAAAAGCAACAAAACCACAGAACATACTAGTAGATGTACTCTCTAAAGCAACATCAATGTGACATAAATGGAAAAAAACATTACTACTACTGCTACGTTCTCCCAAAGCAAGCATAGAAAGAAAGGGTGTCCTAAACCTTATTGGCCAGCCATCAGATCACAGTAATGGGACTGATCCTATCGCTTAGATGGACTCTTATCGTCTGTCCTCTTCTTCATCAAGGTCATCTTCTTCGTCGTCTTCTGGCTCAAAATCACTGGCATCCTCGTCTAATTCATCATGAGGTATTGGTTTGATAAGGTACTTTGTCCCCAAGTCCTTCTACAATGGAAGATAATAAACGCAAAGACAATTAATATTATAAGTACTCATCAATGTACATCAAGGGAAATGCTATGGGCAAAAACAGATCTAATATAGGCAAATTGAACATTAATTTGCAAAACCAACTAAACTCCAAAACTATGGGCAGAAACTTAACTTATTTCAAATGAAATAAGTAAACCTTAGGACTATAAGCATCAAACATAATACAGAATCAACGTTGACAAATAAGAATAACATTAGCAAAGCTCAAATTTAAACTCATACCGAGCAGACACTATATAGATCGTGGTATATAAACACTAAACACTGCAAAGGGCAAGTCTACACCATGCTTTCACCTATTAATTTTTCTGTTGAGAGGAAGAACTAAAAGTGCTAAGGCAACTATACATATGCTTTACCTTGTGCTTTCATCTTCTAAGTACAAATGGAAGTAATGGCAAATTTACAAACTAAACAGAAATTCAAACAAAAGCTGATTTACCTTGTGCTTTAATCTTCTAAGTACGAATGGCATCAGTGCTTAATGAAGCCGGTTTATTATCAAAATATTTTCTTCCTCAGATAGAAGGGTCTGCTTATATTAAGAATAGAATTAGTATATACAACAGTAAGATGTATCACAAGAGAGACAGAGAGACATAGAGAAATGCTAATATCAGGCTGTCAAACCAAATTAGCCCCTCATCTCATGAAATTCGAAACATAAAGCTCAATGAGAGCAGGGACAAAACTAGTTCAAATAATGCCACCCATGTTATTCCCCACACAAAAAAATGTTTCTTCCAAAATGTTAAACCAATGAGAAGTTAAGAAGCCCACGGCTCCTCAAGATTGTTCTCACAGAAATGAAGATGTAAAATCGACAAAAGACAAAGGTATTATATTCATATATAAATATGTATTGAAAACCCCAAAAACAGCCAGAATAAAAGAAAGAAAAGGCATTCTACACAGCCCCAACTCGTTAAACATCGGACGACCGGAAGAGAATATTGGCTAATAATTCATCCATTAATTATTAACTAATGTAGTTGTCAAAAATATTTGTTCATTTATATCGGATGTAGTTTCATTTCCAAAACAACATTTATTGTGCTTTCCCCATTCTACCCTTATTTCTTTTATGGTGAGAGGTTAAAATGAAAACTGCATTAATATGATTAAATATGATTTAGTATCAGACTTACTCCCTTAATTTCCCACCCACAACAATAGATGGTTGGTCAGCAACATGCTCCTTTACACTGGATCAAAGCACAAGAAATCGATTATACTAATGATGAAACAAATATAAAAATGAAGTAAAGGTGAAATTTTCCTATCAGGATCCAAGATATATTCACTAATTGAAATGTTAACAAATATTCTAGCAAGAAAGAATAGACAGAGAGAGAAAGGAAAGAATTGGGACACGTTAGGCATTGAGTTTCTAGACATGCCCAACTGAAACCAGAGTTCAATCTTAGGTACTTGCTCATACATACCATTTCATCAGCAAGTATTCTATTTATGCCATCTCATAAAGCAAGCCAGACGCCAGTTTAAACCAGCAAGCTAATAATCTCTCATTTTTCCTTGAATACCTGCCATATATCAAATAAAGCACTACTAAACGAGACTTCAAATTTCCATTAATTGAGTATTTGCAAACATCTAACTGCTAAACTAAACATTTTTTGTAGATTATCACCTAGATAATACACCTAGACATGAAATTAATAAATTCTGATGAATTATAGCCCATCTATGGGCAACAAAACAGCCACAAACTATGAAAGTATCTAGTAATAATAGTGGTAATTTAAACAAAACTTACAGAAATGATTTTACGATACACCACATTTTCTGATGACATCTCATTTGTGCGAGGAGTCTTGTGTACCCAAAGAAATACCGTCTTCCCCATCTTTAAGAGATTCTTCTACTTCTTCAGTAATCTTCGAAGCATGTCTACCCCTATTTATGAGTAAAACACACAAAATTAGTGTCCAGATAGTCTTGAAATGATACCCGATCACACACACACACATGTTAAGCAGGAGTTTGAAAATGAAAGTAGCATAAGGGTATTTTTGTGTGAAATGAAACAAAGAAATAACAACCTTCACTTACTCATATAATTTCTTATCTTTTCCTGCCAAGAGCCGTTCCAAAGTAGAGCCAAGACTTTTGGACCTCCTGATACCTCAAGAGAACTAGGTTCAAACCTTTAGTTAACAGCTAAAGGTGGCTTTGAAGTCCATCTTCAGCTCAAATTACTAAAAACTCCGCTCGAATGATTGATGTATAACATTTATATGATAAAAATTACGATATTTTATATATTTTATTAACTCTTTCTATATAAAATATAAGAAATTATAACGATAATCTTATGAAATATTAATAGTAATGAATAAATCTAAATACTATAAAAATCTAGTAAAAGTAATAAAACGATATAAATTTTGTACCGGTTTAGTAACCGGAGTGTCGTGTCAGATTTACGTGGGTATTTTTGGTATTTTATTGCAGATTTTTAGGTAAACCAAGACCCCGAGTGACGACACTTTTTGAAGTAAAATCATATCTTTTGAAGGAAGTAAGGAAGTGCCACGAGATTTAAAGTTCAAGTGGATTAACGGTTCGTAGTACTATTATCGAATTTTATTCTCGACGAACAAATGGCCCATCAAAAAGGAATTTTCTGAAGAAGAGTCCTGCATGGAAGTTATAGATCTCTTCAAGAGCTTTCCAACGCTTCTTGAATTATGTCATTTGGAGATCCAGAGCTCAAGTTATGATTTTATCAAGTTTCATATCAAGTTATGGAAAAAAAACTACCCGGATCAATCCGGAATAACCTCGGATCGATCCGGCCTGTCAGTTGGAAACATAATGATGATCAGCATGTGATTCTGCAGAGAATAATCCGGTAGATAATATTTTTTATTCCCGGATCGATCCGCATCACCTCGGATCGATCCGCCCTGGAAAATTTGGCCTACAAATTCAAAGAGCTTGCTTATGCGAAAGGGGGTACCAATATATATATACTAGCTTATATATATCCTCTAATCTTTGAATTAGTAGTAGTAATGTATATATTAGTAGGCATTCTCGCCATAAATAATGTAGAAGTTGTAGTATCGTTGTAATGCTTGGACGGTTATCGGAGTTCAATGTTGAAGAAGTTGTTGTAATTTCCGAAGAATACGGCCTCTAAATCAAGATTGTAACCTGGTAAAATTCTAAAGTTTTATGTTCGTTGTTTTTATGTTTTTCGTTATAATGTTAATAGGCTAAATCTATAACTAGCCAAGATATGTAATTGAAATATTTCGATCTTTTTGGTAAAAAATGGATGATGACTATAATTAAAATTGATTAAAATTGAATTTGATGAATCTTTTTCTACTTGAAATATAATGAAAATATTCGTATTGACGTAATTAACCAAGATGAATCGCAACATATAACCTAACGATGAACTGACCAGAGAAGTTAGGATATTAGATAAAAGATAGAAAAACCGGAGGGTAAAAATGGCCGTGTGAAAGCGTGACAATGGAATCCTATTTCCTACCCGGGGGCAGATTTGTCTTGGGAAAGATGAATCTTATTAAATTTGTGCTCAAGATCGTAATAATGTTAAAATCAACGGTTTAATTGAAACTAACACCGGAAAGTTAAATCGATCCGCCTGACAACCGGAGCCTTTTGAATAACATCGGCCGTCTGACAAACAGAATAACCTCTTTTATCCGGGGTAGATTTGTACTCGGTACCTGTTCAGACTAACTGAGATTAGCATGGGGCAGTTGTGGAGATTGAACTGATGACAATTTGACATATGACAGTTTCGTACGCTCGTGTGAGAGGGGACTGTTGAGCTGAGGAGTGCACCGTTTCACTTATTAAATTGGACCTAATAAAAAGGAAGAACGAGCACATCCATTAAGCTAAAAAGATTGAATAATCCAATTACATATATCTTGGCTAGTTCTATAATAATTATTAGTATTTAATATATTGGTATCTATATATCTATATATTTATATATATATATATAGTTTATTTATGTATTACTATATATATATTTATGTATTTATATATATTATGTTAGTTTAGTTTTAATTTATGTATTTATTTTCTGTTTATTAGTATATTAGTGACTCATATGATAAACCTGCGATTTAGATCAAGTTAATAATAGTTGTTTGGTGTTTAACCACACTTAAAAGAATTACCTTGTTTCCCTGAGGATTCGACACCTGACTCACCACACTAGCACTATAGTTTGACCCGATACAATCATCGGGTTAAGGAATCTGAATAGCATTAGAAAAGGCCACGTCGACTTTTCTCCGCGCCGCTTGCCGGGAACGTCGCTAATTTTTTTCTTTGTGTCTATGGTTACTACTTGTATCAGCTCAAAATTCTCGAGAATAAGTAAACACTTTTTCTTATCTCATTTCTATTTTATTTTTCGTTGGTATCTACTTTCTTTTAGTTACCAATTTTCTGTTTTCACCAAAGTCGAGTATTTTCTATTTTTCGTTAGTTGATGACCAGAAGCGGTAAGGCCCCACTCACTCCTTATAAGCCTGGCATAAACACTTACGAAAGGCAGTTAAGAGTAGAGAGTAAACGTGGTCATACTAGTCAGGAAAATCCTGACGAATCATCTTCAAACAGAAATATGAGAATGGCCGAAATCAGTGATGAAACACCTGAACAAGGGCTAGAACATGCTCAAGGGCATGGACAACACCCTGTTAACCCTAATAATAATCAAAATCCTAATAATAGGAATAATCGTAATCGGAACCGTAATAATCGTAATAGCCCACCAAACCCGAGACCTATCTCGTGATCGCACTATAAGAAGGAACCGGACTAATAATCCCATACTTTTACCAAATGAAGGAGCGAATAATTTCAAATTAAATCTCATCTTTTGGTTTAATTGACACAAGAGCCCAATTTCTAGGAGAGGATGATGAAGATCCACATCATCATCTCTATCTTTTGAAGAACTGTGCACAATACACCAAAAGTCAAGGTGCTCATAAGAACTAACGAGGATGACTATGTTTCCTTTTTCTTTAAAAGGACGAGCCCGAGATTGGTTTATGTCTCTTCCACATCCTTCACTTACTAGTTGGGAGGATATTCAAACTGAATTTCTGAAACAATATTTCACTCCAGGATGAAATTTGGAATTAAAAGTCGAGGTTGCTAACTTTAGACAAGGATCTGAAGAAACGCTTGGGAATGCCTGGGAAAGATTTAAAAAAGTTTTAAGAGCCTGTCCCGACCATCGTTATTCCTTAGATATGCAAATTCAACTTTTCTGTCGTAAATTACGAAAAGATTCACGTGCGGATGTAGATCATGCATGTGGTGGTTCTTTAATGATGAGTGAAGCACAAATAATTTACGATGCTATAGAAAAGATTTCCAAGAATAACAGAATGTGGGAAACTGGCTCTAGCACCATAAAAGTAGCTTTTGCGGGAGAATGTACATCTAATACGTGTTCTAGCACATTTCGAGAATTTGAGTAGGAAATTTGATGGCCTACAATCTAACAAAACCAAAGTTCAGAAAATAGTACACCAACTGAATACTCAAATCAGGATAATATGCCATTAGGGATCGAAGAACCAAAAGGATACTCGAGAGAAGAGGTAAGTTTTCTTCAGCAGCATAGGAATTTGAACAATGCATATTCAAACTCGTTTAATGCTATTAGAAGAGACCACCCAACTTTTCGATGGTCCGAAAACCCTAGTAAGCAAGGACAACCGCCATATCCAGCCCATACAGAATTCGCCTAATAATCAAGTTTATCGTGGAGATACCTCTAATCGAATTTACAATCATTACCTGTGATCCTATCCTCAACACACCACTCAAAGTATACCAGTAACTCAAAGTTCAACTCAGCCTGCAGAAGGGGTTGAAAAATGGGAGAAACTAATGGAAAATATGATGGGTGTGGTGTCTACTCAAGCTAAAAATATGGAAACAATGATGACTTCTATTGGTACAGTCACTAAATATATGAGTACAATAAAAACATCTATGAGTGGCCATGATACCAGAATGAGAACGAGAGAAGCCTCATTAAGGAATATGGAAGATCATTTGAGTAGGGAAGGTGAACGTAAAAACAGTAGACCACCAGGAGGATTACCAAGTAACACTGAAAGAAATCCGAGAGAGGTAAATGTTGTAGTTACTAGAAGTAGAAAACTCTGTGGTACTAATGGAGTAGAAAACTTCGGAAATAATGAAGTAGAAAATGATTTAGATGGTAAGAATGATGAAACTAAAGATGAACATGAATTCACTGATGAGGAAGAAGAAATTATAGAGAATTTCTTGAAAGGAAATAGAAGTTTGAAACCTGAGAATGAAGGTGAAAAATGGGTAAAAATCCCTAGGATTTTGAAAGATCCCATGGATAAAGATTTAAGGACTTTATTCAAGGAACATGTTCGAATAGAAGATAATGAAAACAAGGATGAAAAACAAGAAGAACTGAAGGAATCTGAAGTAGAGATTGATTCAGGGAATGTTTTAAAAGAAAAAACTCAAGATCATGATACTTGGCGATCAAGTAATACTCAAAAGTTTAAGGAGAAAGGAAAAGAGAAAATGACTTTTGATCAAAGGTTATAGATTTAGAATCTTTACCTTACCCACCTAAAGATCAAATTAAAAAGATTAAAACTGATAAGAAGTATGCTCGTTTCCTTGATACTTTTGTCATATTCATGTTAATATCCCCATTATCGAAGCTCTAATTAGTATGCCTTATGGAAAGTTTCAAAGATATTCATCAAACAAGAAAAAATTAGAGGAATATGAGAATATATGCCTAAATGAAGAATGTTCTCAGCTTTGCAAAGATAAGTTACCACCTAAACCGAAAGATCTCGGAAGTTTTACCATCCCATGTGAAATTGGAGGATTCTGCTTTAAGAAGGTCTTATGTGATCTTGGAGCTAGTATAAATCTCATGTCTTATGAGGATTATAGAAAGCTAGGCATATGAAAGCTTACAAAGATCGAAATGACTCGCAAATGGCGAGATAGATCGATTAAATACCCTAAAGGAATTATTGAGGACGTATTGGTTAAAGTAGACAAGTTCTATTTTCCAAAGAGATTTTGTAGTTATGGAAATGGAAGAAGGATATTCAACGCCACTTATCTTAGGTCTACCATTTCTAGCTACAGAAGAACTTTAATAGATGTCCGTAAAGGAGAGTTAATTCCGAGAGTCAATGAAGATGAAGTTGCTTTCAATATTTTCAAAGCTATGAACCATCCATACAGATCACCGTAATCATGTTCTTTTATAGAAGATATTCATTCCATCTATGATGTTCGCTTACCAACTTTTGAAGACAGATTAGAAGAATGCTTAACTCTGTCTATCTATAAGGAAGATGAGAAAGACACCGAAATGAAAGAGATAATCCTTTCTCTAGATAAAGGAAGTTTTAGTTTTAAACCATCATGGCATAAGTATTTGGAATTAGAACTAGAAGGACCAGTTCTTAAACCATCACTGGAAGATCCACCTAAGAATCTGGAATTGAAACCGTTACCTTTAAATCTGAAATATGCTTTTCTTGAAACTAATAATCTACTACCGGTTATTATTTCATCATCTTTATCTGAGCAACAAGAAGATCAATTACTTAGAATGTTGAAAAAGCATAAGAAAGCTTTTGGATGGATGGTTGCCGATATTCGAGGTATTAGCCCTGAGATTTGCATTCATAAGATAATTCTGAAGGAAGATGCTAAACCTTGTATTCAACCGCAACGCCGCCTCAAACCAAATTTGCAGCTAATTGTTAAGAAAGAGGTTATTAAACTATTAGAAATGAGGATAATTTTTCCCATATCAGATAGTGAATGGGTAAGTCCAACTCAAGTGGTACCAAAGAAAGGAGGTTTCACAGTAAAGGAAAATGAAAAAAAATGAATGGATCCCGACAAGAGGGATTACCGGTTATCGAATGTGCATTGATTTTCGGAAACTGAACGATCATACTAAGAAAGATCATCATCCACTTCCATTCATAGTGCAAATGTTGGAACGCTTAAGTGGACATAAGTATTATCGCTTCTTAGATGGTTATTCGTGATATTTACAAATATTCATTGCAAAGCAGGAGATAGAGAAAAAACTACTTTCACTTGTCCTTATGGAACTTTTGCTTATAAAAGAATGCCGTTTGGTTTATGTAATGCACCAGCTACGTTTCAAAGGTGTATGATGGCTATATTTTCTGACATGGTTGAGAAATTCTTAGAAATTTTTATGGATGACTTTAGAGTTTACGGAGACTCATTTGATGTTTGTTTGTTACACTTAGAACGAGTGTTACAACGCTGTGAAGATACCAATCTATTACTAAACTAGGAAAAATGTCATCTAATGGTATCAGAAGGAATTGTTTTAGGTCATAGAATCTCTGAAAAAGGTATTGAAGTTGATAAAGCTAAAGTCGAAGTAATTGAAAAATTACCTCCACCAGTTAATTTAAGAACTCTAAGAGGATTTCTCGGACATGCAGGTTTTTATAGAAGATTCATTTGCAGATTTTTCAAAAATAGCAAAGCCTCTAAGTCATTTACTTGAAAAGGAAGTACCTTTTAACTTTGATAGTAGATGTATGGAAGCTTTTCAGACCCTAAAAGCGAGGATAACTACTGCACCAGTGCTAGTAGCACCAGATTGGAGTTTGACGTTTGAGATTATGTGTGATGCAAGTGATTTGGCTGTAGGAGCTGTTTTAGGTCAAAGATATAACAAAATTCTCAGGTTATCCAACGATATGCATCTCACACATTAAACACTGCTCAACTAAATTATGCAACTACAGAAAAAGAACTGCTGGCTGTGATTTTTGCCTTAGATAAGTTTAGATCGTATATCGTTGGATCTAAGGTTATTATCTTCTGAGACCATTCAGCCTCAAGTATTTACTAAGTAAGAAAGATGCTAAACCACGCCTTCTTAGATGGATTCTCTTACTTCAAGAATTTGATGTTGAAATTAAAGATAAAAAAGGAAGTGAAAATGTAGTAGCAGATCATCTAAGTAGAATGGAAAATGATGAAGAAATGGGAAATGAAATTAAAGATTCATTCCCTGATGAACAACTATTTAGAATAGATAATCCTTCAACCATGCAGTTATTAAAGAATAGAATTCCTTCTAAGGAAATGTCACCTTGGTTTGGAGATATCATTAATTACTTAACTCGTGATTATATTCCGTCTCATTGACTTGGCAATGTAAAAGAAGTTCTTTTATGACTTAAAATTTTATTACCGAGGAACCAGGACCTTTTCCGTAAGTGTTCGGATGGGATAATCGTAAAATGTGTGCCTGATAATGAAATTTTAAGTGTTTTATCGTTTTGTCATGATCGTGAGGCAGGAGGTCATCATGGAGGATGGAAAACTGCTTTTAAATTTTTACAATGTGGTTTTTATTGGCCTACACTATATAGAGATGCATATAAATATGCGAAATTTTGTGAATCATGCCAAAAATGGGGAAATATATCGAAGAAACATGAAATGCCTCTTCAACCAATTTTAGAATGTGAGTTATTTGATGTTTGGGGTATAGATTTCATGGGACCTTTTCCTATATCTTTTGGAAAAAGATTATTCTTGTAATGGTAGATTATGTTTCAAAATGGGTAGAAGCTGAAGCTCTTCCAACTAATGATACCAAAGTTGTCATACGATTTCTTAAAAAGAATATATTTACTAGGTATGGCATTCCGAGGGCTATCATTAGTGATAGAGGGTCACATTTTTGCAATAGACCATTTACTAAGATAGTTGAAAAATATGGTGTAACACATAAGTTAGGAACGCCCTATCATCTGCAAACAAGTGGTCAGGTAGAGGTGTCTAATAGAGAAATTAAAAGAATTATAGAAAAGACAGTGGACTCAAATCGTAAAAACTGGGCAGTTAAATTAGATGATGCATTATGGGCGTCTGTAATGACCTTTTAAAACACCAATTGGTTGTTCTCCTACAAACTAGTTTTTGGTAAATCTTGTCATCTCCCAGCTTGAATTAGAACACCGGGCCTTTTGGGCTATTAGATTTTTGAATTTCGATCCTAAGGCTATCGGTGATAATAGATTACTTGATTAATGAACTAGAAGAATTTCGCCTTGATGCTTATGAAAACGCCGAATCTACAAGGAACGCATAAATCCTTCCTTTCACGATAAGAGAATCTATAGTCGTGAGTTCCATGTAGGTGATCGAGTGTTATTGTACAATTCACGTTTAAAGTTATTTCCAGGTAAGCTTAAATCAAGATGGACAGGTCCATTTAAAGTAACAAGGGTTTACAAATCTGGAGCAGTTGAACTAACTAATGGAAATACAACCTTTATAGCCAATGGCCACAGGGTAAAGCAGTTTGTGGAAGGTGAAGGGATCTCATTGAAAAAAGAAGTAATGTTGCTAAACGATCCGCCGCAAAACTAAAAGCAGAGAAACTGAAATCAGCCGAATACCAGGTGCTATCTATCTTTACTTACTTTCTGTGTTTTATATGTTTGAACTACTTTCGTCTTTTACCGGATAGACATAAAAGAACTGGATGTCTTTTTTAGATAGAATAGGAGTTTTTATTTTACTTTTGAAGTTAGGCCTTGATAAAGATGTCGCGTTTAAAATAGAAGCTTTAGTTCTTGAGAAAAACAAGCAATTGTTGAGAGAGATCAGATTGAAAGAAGTATGTAATGGAAAATCGAGAAGTTCGATAAAGAGAAGAGCAAAGTTTTTAATGCGATGCAGAATCTGTGGAAAAAGTGAGCATGGTGGGAAATGTGGAGAAAGCACAACCAAATCTAAGGATGAGTGTTTGAATGTTGTTAAGAAGGGAACGATTAGGTGGTTATCCGAAAATCCCGATGGAGATCAAAGAGAAATTTCGAGCGCCTCATTTCTCAAGGTTAGGTTGATAGAACGTTATATCAGAACTCTACAAGATTTAGAAATAGAGGAATTAGGACCCCTATAAGTTTTATAATATTTAAAAGATTTTATATAACTTTTGAAAATTTTATATATAGGATCTTTATGAAATTATTTAAAAGTTTTATAAAAGGTTTTATTTAAAAATTAGCAGAAATATTATTAAGGTTTTATAAAGATTTTTTTAAGTTTTATTAAGTTTAAATAAAAATATAAAAAAAATAAAAAAATTTGGTCGGATCGATCCGACATAACCCCGGATCGATCCGGGAACTAAAAACCTAAAAAGAACGGGTTCTTCCCTTCTTCTTCCTCTTCCACTTTTTTTCTGAATAAACAGCCGCCCCTCCCCATTTCCCCCTCGATTTTTTTTTCTTCAAAATCATCACTAAAAATCACTCTCACACCACCCCAATCCTTATACTCTTCTCATTTTCCTCTCCTCTCTTCAATTTTTCATTTTTATTAGAGAAATTTTCAAGAAAAGCTTCAACTTTCACTCCGGTGATATTCATCTTTTCCGGCCAACTCTTCAACCTTTTAAGCACTATAAGGTAACATTGTAGTCATTTATTTATTTTTGTTAATTTCGTTTTTTATGCAACTTTTTATTTGATTTCAACTGTTTTGTTACTCATTTGTGTTGTGTTGTGTTGTTTGTTTTGTTGTTTTGTGTTGTTTTGTTATTGTGTCACTATAGTAGAATGGCCGAATCATCAAAATCCACTAAAAAACGTAAGCCACATATCCCTACCCAAATCCCGGTCATAGAGACAAGGCCTTTAACAGAGGAAGAATTGGCCGTTAGTTTTGATAGAACCGCGTCTAGAGCAGCTAAAAATGCCTTAAAGAATAAATTTGGAAAGTGTTTAGTTGCAATAGAGAGGGGTTTAGATTTCAAGGATTTGGGAAGGGAAGTGAAGGAAATTTTTGAAAGGCGGCGATGGTTTGGAGTTAGCTAGTTTAAGGAAGGTGAAGTTAACACAACCTTAGTAGCTGAATTTTATTCTCTGGTAGCAACTCATAATGCAACAGAGAATGGTGAGTTAACTTCGGTAAACCTAAGAACCAGGACAGTTCCGTTTAGTCCTCAGATTATAAATGCTATATATGGTATCCCTGATATACCAGAGAATGAGGATTATTATACGGTATGGAATCTAGATGAGCCTGCAGATTTTGACCATATAGTCTCAACAGCCCAGCACGAGTTAGATCCCACAGCTATATGGCATGAAAATAGGTTTTCCTATGGAAAATGTATAAGGGATATGAGAGCTATTAAACGTTTTATCAGTTCGACTCTTTACCCTTCTCATCATTTGACATCTTTTGGTAATGAGGATATGTGTATTGCTTGGGCTATGGTCAATGATATACCTGTGGATGTAGGCAAGGTAATGTATAAACGGGCCAAGGGATTTGTCTCAACTGCTAAACCAGGCAGTCACATGCCTTTTCCTTGTTTTATTTCTTCCTTGTGTCGCTAGATAGGTGTTCCTGAGCTCCCAAATGATAATCTGATTATGGTTGATGAAACACTGATAGGCCCTAGTTTGCCACTTAGGCCGGCGGGAAGAATAGATTTTATGAACCCAAACCGCCACCGACCTCAGCCTATTCCACCTGTTTCTCAATCCACCATTGTTCCTCCATCATCTAGTCAATCACAAACTCAGCTTCCAAACACCATCACATACGACATGTTTCAATCTTTAGCCTATGATGTTCATCGTGCCAATGCCAATATGGCCGTTTATGCGGAAAGGAATAGGTTGTGGTCTGAAGATTTAAGGCAAGGCATGCGTGGTATATATCAGATGAATATACTTTCGAATCCTGCCTACGCCGAATTGAACATTCCACAATGCCAATCCGAGCCATATACCTTGCCCGACACAATTCCACCGATGCCACCTCGATCAAATTTCCAACAAATGCCACATTCTTTTGGATATGAAACTAGTGGTATAGGGGATTTTTCGACAGGCACTACGGCAGCAGCTACATCTGGTTGGGGAGGATTTGGAGCATTTAACCATACCACGACGGGATGGGGAAGCACTCATACAGATGTCACGACAGGGATGAGCTCGATGGATTTCGATGGCTCGGTTAGGATGTCGACACATTTTCAAGAACCATTTCATGAATCGACTTATGATCCAGCTAATTCTCAAGCCATGCCGAGTTCAAGCTTTGTCGAGATGAGTGATGATGAGGAGTGATTTAAACCATTTTCTGGTTGTTGACACTCAAAACAATTTATTTTCGTACAACTAGTTTTTGATTTTATTTTCGTATGATTTTATTTTATTTTCGCTTGATTTTATTTTCCGCTTTGCGTGTAGTAAAGTTTGTCGTTACCAATATTCTATAAAAATAACATAACAAAATAAGAAACCTAAGTTATGGAGCAAAAATATTAAACTAGAAAATTACGGCAACTTTCATGCTACAACCAACTCGTCCGTGAATAGTAGTCACCGGATCGATCCGACTGATCCCGGATCGATCCGGCGTGAGTATACCGACCTGACATAAATTTTAGTTGAGAGGCCGGATCGATCCGGCCCTTTCCAGGATCGATCCGGGAAGTACAAAAACGCCAAAAATGAGATCTTTTCTACTTTTGCACGATAGGTACATTTCTATAAAAGGAAATTGCAGATGCCTTCACAATTGCTCATTCCTTTTTAACTTCTATCTGTATAAGCTTTCCTATCTGTAATAAAAATGTCTAATCATTCATCCCCCTCTGTTAATAGTTATGAACCACATACTCTCGACGATGTGGGTTCCCAAAGTCAGGCCTCCTGTTTTCATAACGACCTTCCGATACGTCTAAATTTTGTTCAATCTCCTATTCTGATGGAGAAAGGTTTAAACACTGAAAAAATCGATCAGTGGGGACGAAATCTAATCCGAGGTTGCGGATGGAAAAAGCTGATTAGGAATCCCAGAGGTAGAATTAACATTTCGATTGTTAGAGATTTTTATGCATCTCTTTCAGATGTAATGACGGTAGCCTCGTCTCATCTTATCACTGTTAGGGGCATCGTTATATCCTTTTCTCCAGTCATTATAAATCAAATCTTTCAAATCCCACCATGTACCTTTGATCAAAACCCACACTTCGAGTTTCTATGGGAACTCGGAAATGCTTATAATGTTGTCAATCGTACTGCAGAAGCCTTTCAATATGTGTTTCCACTGTTTGATCATAACTATGATTCTTCAACTCTGGCTTTACCCCATCATCTGAGGGAATGGAAACGCTTCATTAATTCCCGGATCTATCCAACTAGATATTTTTTTGGGGTTACGGATGACGAGATACTTCTGTTGTATGCACTCACTGTGGGGGCATATATTGACTGGGGAATATTGATGTTCAAAACGGCAATTAATTTTGCAGTGGAGAGGCGTAATAGGGGAAGGCCACTACCGTTCGCTTGGCTTATATCTCAACTTTGTGTTCATCTAAATCAAGTGCCTGAGTTTAGTACGGACGAGATTTTTCCATCTCGTGGTTCTCAGTTTGGACTACTTCTGGTAGATACTCCCGGATGTTCGTCAACAGTTTGACGTGTTGTTTGAGTTGGTAGAAATCAGTTGGTAGTTGTCAGTTGGAAGTTTTTTAAGTTGGTAGTCAATTAAGTTAGTAGTTTAATCTCTTGTTTAATCAGTTTTCTTTAAGTTTGTAATAGTTTTCATAATGTTTAATATATCTGTGGTTTTCTTTAATTAAAGTAATATATGTTGAGAAAAAATAATAATAATCAAAATTATATAAAATTTTAATTTTTCTTTTGAACCTACTTTTTTATTACTCACTGAACATCGGGACGATGCCATTTCGTAAGTGGGGAGTAGAGGTAAGTTAGTAACTAAAAATTAAAATTTCTCATATAAATTTATATTTAATTGCTTAATACTTAGTTTAATTTTCCTTGAATAAATTTAAGTAGATAATATATAATTAATATGAATAAAAATAATATAAATTGGTAAGAATAGATTTTAATTAAGTAAAGTAAATTAGATATATTATAATTATATTATATATGTCAGTTTTAGATTTTTATAAGATTTTAAGTATATGTAACTATACATAAATATTATCAAGTAATTTTCTTATGAAATTTAGTAAATATACTTATATCTATAATGAAATAATTTTCTTTTCAAAACGAAATATGAATATGGAATCAGACTAGGAATGATGAGATTTTTGGCATAACTTTGATCAGCTATAGCCAAATAGCCTAACCAAACGTAAATTTCCAATTTTTGTCCCCATCTCAGCCTTGTAGAGTGGCCAGACCTCACTCGAAATAGCCATTTGTGATTAAACTAATTATAACCGACCCTTAGCCTATTTTGGTCTACATTTCTTAAAAAATCCCACGAGTTTGTGCGTACTTATAAAAGGAGATGATGACACAAAAGCTAAGTATCGATGCAAAAGAATGGTATATGCTGAGATTGGAAAAGTAAATAGATATTAATATATTCGATCTCACCTCATGACGCTTGCAAGATAGTCGATTTTGGCAATGAGTTCGGGTATGTTAGTATTCTAAAAGAAAAAAGAAAAAAAAAAGAAAAAAAAGAGAGAAATGCTGGAAAAAAAGGTGAAATGATATTAGGATGTTATTAATCGAGATATTTTGATCAAAATTATGAAGGTGTAAGTACGTACAACTTGCTTCTTTCTCTTTTGATTTCCTTTTCTATCCTTTCGATTAACCAACACCCTGAGCCTAAAAACGTTATAAGCCATTTTGTCAACTACTTGACTTAGTCCTTGATTCCAAATATTTCATATAAGTTGAGATAGGAGAATAATTCTAGAATTTTAATTATATTTATTAAGTAGATGATGCAGAATTTCATTTGAATGATATTTGATAAATAATTTATCTAAGTTATATACACTTTTTATCTTGTTAATTTCTAAAAAAGATATAATTAATATATTTATAATATTGAAATGATATTTTACTAACTTGAAATTTAATCTACCGAGTATATCATTTTTATTATAATTTTTATATATTACCGCTTATTTTGCTCGAGGACGATCAAAGAGCTAAGTGGGGAGTAGTTGATGTATAACATGTATATGATAAAAATTACGATATTTTATATATTTTATTAACTCTTTCTATATAAAATATAAGAAATTATAACGATAATTTTATGAAATATTAATAGTAATGAATAAATCTAAATACTATAAAAATCTAGTAAAAGTAATAAAACGATATAAATTTTGTACCGGTTTAGTAACCGGAGTGTCGTGTCAGATTTACGTGGGTATTTTTGGTATTTTATTGAAGATTTTTAGGTAAACCAAGACCCCGAGTGACGACACTTTTTGAAGTAAAATCATATCTTTTGAAGGAAGTAAGGAAGTGCCACGAGATTTAAAGTTCAAGTGGATTAACGGTTCGTAGTACTATTATCGAATTTTATTCTCGACGAACAAATGGCCCATCAAAAAGGCATTTTATGAAGAAGACTCCTTCATGGAAGTTATAGATATCTTCAAGAGCTTTCCAACACTTCTTGAATTATGTCATTTGGAGATCCAGAGCTCAAGTTATGATTTTATCAAGTTTCGTATCAAGTTATGGAAAAAACTACCGGATCAATCCGAATAACCTCGGATCGATCCGCCTGTCGATTGAAACATAATGATGATCAGCATGTGATTCTGCAGAGAATAATCCGGTAGATAATATTTTTTATTCCCGGATCGATCCGGCATCACCTCGGATCGATGCGGCCCTGGAAAATTTGGCCTATAAATTCAGCAGGCTTGCAGACAGAAAAGGGGGTACCAATATATATATACTAGCTTATATATATCCTCTAATCTTTTAATTAGTAGTAGTAATGTATATATTAGTAGGCATTCTGCCATAAATAATGTAGAAGTTGTAGTATCGTTGTAATGCTTGGACGGTTATCGGGAGTTCAATGTTGAAAAAGTTGTTGTAATTTCCGGAAGAATACGGCCTCTAAATCAGCAGTTGTAACCTGGTAAAATTCTAAAGTTTTATGTTCGTTGTTTTTATGTTTTTCGTTATAATGTTAATAGGCTAAATCTATAACTAGCCAAGATATGTAATTGAAATATTTCGATGTTTTTGGTAAAATGGATGATGACTATAATTAAAATTGAATTTGATGAATCTTTTTCTACTTGAAATATAATGAAAAATATTCGTATTGACGTAATTAACCAAGATGAATCGCAACATATAACCTAACGATGAACTGACCAGAGAAGTTAGGATATGAGATAAAAGACGAAAAAACCGGAGGGTAAAAATGGCCGTCTTGGCGTGACAACGGAATCCTATTTCCTACCCGGGCGATTTGTCTTGGGAAAGATGAATCTTATTAAATTTGTGCTCAAGATCGTAATAATGTTAAAATCAACGGTTTAATTGAAACTAACACCGGAAAGTTAAATCGATCCGCCTGACAACCGGAGCCTTTTGAATAACATCGGCCGTCTGACAAACGGAATAACCTCTTTTATCCGGGGTAGATTTGTACTCGGTACCTGTTCACACTAACTGAGATTAGCATGGGGCAGTTGTGGAGATTGAACTGATGACAATTTGACATATGACAGTTTCGTACGCTCGTGTGAGAGGGGACTGTTGAGTTGAGGAGTGCACCGTTAACACTTACTCAATTGGACCTAATAAAAAGGAAGAACGAGCACATCCATTAAGCTAAAAAGATTGAATAATCCAATTACATATATCTTGGCTAGTTCTATAATAATTATTAGTATTTAATATATTGGTATCTATATATCTATATATTTATATATATATATATATATATATATATATATAGTTTATTTATGTATTACTATATATATATTTATGTATTTATATATATTATGTTAGTTTAGTTTTAATTTATGTATTTATTTTCTGTTTATTAGTATATTAGTGACTCATATGATAAACCTGCGATTTAGATCGAGTAAATAATAGTTGTTTGGTGTTTAACCACACTTAAAAGAATTACCTTGTTTCCCTGAGGATTCGACACCTGACTCACCACACTAGCACTACAGTTTGACCCGATACACTGTCGGTTAAGGACTGGAATAGCATTAGAAAAGGCCACGTCAATGATACGCAGTCTCTGCATTACAAAAACAATTCAAATGAAATTTTCAAGATAAAACTAAAATGAGTTCAATGAATTGAGCTGTAAACTTTTATCAGTCTATCACAACCCCCATTGCTTAAACAACTGGGAAAGAAAGTAACAAATCTTAAATCCCAATAAGATATGGAACCCAATTTTAATCAAGATGGCTATTGATCAATTTTAAGATATGGAACCCACTTAGGAAACAAAGAATGTGTTGGCATTCTTTGCACAAGGACAATATAAAGTATATGACTCATAATCGGTCTCATTGGCATTGTTAAACAAAAGATTCTAGAAAAGTATATGAATAGCAAGATAAAACAAAGGAATGTGCAGTGATAAAGGTGCAAGATGTGACTCAGTTATTGCGAGGATATAACGAACTTGATTCAGATCAAGATTAGTGCAAAGCGCAGCTTTAACTAATAAAACAAAGAGAGACGTAAGGATAGCTTAAAACAGAGAGTCGATATAGTTTAATTCAAATGATTCAAAGGGTCAGCAATGATGATTACAATTCGATTACCAAAGCACAAAGGAACTATAGATTAATTACATGAACTTTTATTCAAACAATGGCTTAGATTAACAAAAGACTCCAAATACGCAACAGATTCAAAGTTACAGTAGATTAGACTAATAATTGGAGTTGTTAATATACAGTTCAATCTGAAATTCGACCCTCTAGTGATACCAGATTTTGACAAATATATATTAACAAATCTATGAACACTTCTACATCATCAGCAACGCAGATAGACAATGACAGAAACAAAATCAAACAATAAACATCATCAATGAAGATTTGGACTTTACCAGCCTGTTTAGGAGGAAGAGGCTTTGAAAGAAGCTCAGCAAGACGACATTTGCCAGCAAGCGTAGCTTGAGATGCACCTTTCTTAGCAGTCGCTGCCAGAGCTACAACTTTCTGAGCAGCAGCAAACAACTGAGCGGGGTCACCAGAATCATCGTCGCCGAGAAGATCTAACGGATTCAATGTCGCTATTCCTCCCCCTCCACGCAAAAAGAACCAGTTCTATATAATCTAAACACCGATTTTCAGAATATTTCTACAAAATTGAACAATTCAAATCCATAAATAAGCAATTAGATTGAAATTACAGAGGGAAGAAGAGAGATAAATGAAAGTTATGCCAGAGAGAAAAATGCTTAAAAACCATGGCGAAAGCCGCTAAGAAGTAGAGTACGAAGACGGGGGCTGACCTTAAAAACCCTACTCAAAAGAATGAAGAAGGGGAATTGTACAACACATTGCCCTTCTTTGTGAGCAAAAAGCTGTCGATGATGGTGAAGACTGATTTTACTAGTAGCAGCGGGTGGGAGGAGAGTGTATGAGGGTTTTAGGGAAATAATTTAACAGTGAAATGCTTTTGTCGAGAAAGAGATACGAGTTCCGCATAACAAATTTACGGCGTGTAAACATATGTACGTCGTAAATATTTTCTAAAACACGACGTGCAGGAAAAGCGCATAGTAAATTTATAAATATTTCCACAATAATGGCGTGCAAATGGGAGAACGCCATAAATATTAAAAATTACTACGTGCATTAAAAGCATATCGTAAAACGCACGTCATAAATTTATTATTTTCTTGTAGTGGGGTACGAAAAAATTGCAAAAAAGTTTTAAATTTTGTTTAAATAACAATCTGATATCAACCAAAACGAAAAAGTTTTAAATTTTGTTTGAAAAAAGTTTTAAATTTTGTTTGTACAAAGACCATTCGGGTGTCCGTTTCGCATGCCGTTTGCGCCGCCGTGTCTTATTTAACGTTCTAGTCGATATCACATCATTACTTCAAAGTAAATTATAAACTTTTTTTCATACTTTTTTGTACCCACAGAGTATTAAATGGTGTGAATTTTGATTCTCTGTACACGGCTATTCGGGTGTCCGTTTCGCATGTTGTTTATGCCGCCGTGACTTATTTAACGTTCTGGTCGATATCACATCGTTACTTCAAAGAAAATCATAACCTTATTTTTCATACTTTTTTAATACCCACAAAGTACTTAACGGTGTGATTTTGGATTCCTTCTACAAGGCCATTCGGGTGTCCGTTTTGCATGCCGTTCGCACCGCCGTGCCTTATCTAATGTTTTGGTCGATGTCACATCGTTATTTCGAAGAAAATTACAACCTTTTATTTTGTACCTTTTCCATACCGATCAAGTTCTTAGCGGTGTGATTTTTGATTCCTTGTACAAGGGAATTTGTGTCCGTTCTGAATGTTTTTTGCGCCGATGTGCCTTATTTATTGTTCTGGTAGATATCACATCGTTACTTTAAACAAAAGTAAAACCTTTTTTTTTAAATTTTTTTTGTACTCACGGAGAAGTTAATGGTGTGATTTTTGATTCCTTGTACAAGGCCATTTTGGTGTCCGTATTGCTTGCCGTTTGTACCGCCGTGCCTTATTTATCGTTATGGTCGATATCACATCAGTACTTCAATGAAAATTAAAAACTTTTTTGAACTTTTTGTACCCATCGATGACTTAACGGTGTATTTTTGATTCATTGTAAAGGCAATTCGGTTTCCGTTTCGCATGCCGCTTATACGCGCGTGCCTTATTTAACGTTCGTCGATATCACCTCGTTACTTTGAAGAAAATTACAACATTTTTTCATACCCACAAAGTACTTAACGGATTGATTTTTGATTCCTTGCACAAGATTGTGTCCGTTTCGCATGTTTTTTGCGTCGTCGTACCATATTATCGTTTTTGTTGATATCTGATTTTTATTTCAAACAAAATTTAAAACTTTTTTGTAATTTTTACGTACTACAGAGTACTTAACGGTGTGATTTTTGATTCCTTGTACAACGCGATTACGTGTATGCTTTTGTATGCCGCTTATACCGACGTGCCTTATTTAACATTCTGGTCGATATCACATCGTTGCTTCAAAGAACATTACAAACTTTTTTTCATACTTTTTTTTGTACACACAGAGTACTAACGGTGTGAATTTTGATTACTTGTACAAGGCCATTCGGGTGTCTATTTCGCATGCCGTTTCTGCCGCCGTGCCTTATTTAACGTGCTGATCGATATCACATCGTTACTTCGGAGAAATTCACAACCTTATTTTTTGTACTTTTTTCATACCACACAGTACTTAACATTGTGATTTTTGATTCCTTGTACAAGGCTATTCAGGTGTCCATTTTGCATGCCGCTTATGCGCTTATCGCACCTTATTTAATGTTCGTCGATATTACATCGTTCCTTCAAGAAAATTACAACCTTTTATTTTGTACTTTTTCCATACCTATATAAAGTACTTAACGGTGTGATTTTTGATTCCTTTTATAAGGGAATTTGTGTGTCCGTTTTGCATGTTTTTTGCGCCGCCGTGCCTTATTTATTGTTCTGGTCGATATCACATCATTATTTTAAATAAAATTATAAACTTTTTTTTGTACCCACAGTGTACTTAATGGTGTGATTTTTGATTTCTTGTACAATGCCATTCTGGTATCCGTTTCTCATGCCGTTTACGCCGACATGCCTTATTTAACAATCTGTTTGATATCACATCGTTACTTCAAAAAAAATTCAAACCTTTTTTTTGTACTTTTCAATGTACCCACATGGTACTTAACGGTGTGATTTTTGATTCCCTGTACAAGGCTATTATGGTGTCCGTTTTGCTTGCCGTTTGCGCCGTCGTGCCTTATTTATCGTTCTGGTCGATATCACATCAGTACTACAAAGAAAATTACAAACTTTCTCCTTGTACAAGGCTATTATGGTGTCCGTTTCGCTTGCCGTTTGCGCCGCCGTGCCTTATTTAGCGTTCTGGCCGATATCAAATTGTTACTTCGATGAAAATCACAACCTTATTTTTCGTACTTTTTTCATACCCACAAAGTACTTAAAGTTGTGATTTTTGATTCCTTGAACAAGGCCATTCGGGTGTCCGTTTCGCATGCCATTTGTGCCGACGTGTCTTATTTAACGTTCTGCTCGATATCACATAGTTACTTCGAAGAATATTACAAACATTTTTCATATTTATCTTACCTTTAGAGTACTTAACGGTGTGATTTTTTATTCCTTGTTCAAGGCCATTCGGGTGTCCGTTTCGCATGCTGTTTGCACCGCCGTGCCTTATTTAACGTTCTGGTCGATATCACATCGTTACGTCAAAGAAAATCACAAACTTATTTTTCATACTTTTTTCATACCCAAAGATTACTTATCAGTGTGATTTTTGATTCCTTGTACAAGGCCATTCGGGTGTCCGTTTTGCATGCCGTTTGCACCGACATGTCTTATTTAACTTCCTAGTCGATATCACATCGTTACTTCAAAGAAAATTACTAACCTTTTTTTTGTACTTTTTTATACCCATAGATTACTTAACGGTGTGATTTTTGATTCCTCGAACACGTCCATCGGGTGTCCGTTTTGCATGCCGTTTGCCCCGACGTGTCTTATTTAACTTTCTGGTCGATATAACATCGTTACTTCCAAAAAAGTTAAAACCCTTTTTTGTACCCACAGAGTACTTAACAGTGTGATTTTTGATTCCTTGTACAAGGGAATTCTAGTGTCCATTTTGCTTGCTGTTTGTGCCACCGTGCCTTATTTATCGTTTTGGTCGATATCACATCATTACTTCAAAGATAATTACAAACCTTTTTTTTCATACTATTTTTTGTACCCACAGAGTACTAAACGGTGTGATTTTTGATACCTAGTACAAGGCCATTCCGGTCTCCATTTTGCTTGCCGTTTGCGCTGCCGTGCCTTATTTATCGTTCTGGTCGATATCACATCAGTACTTCAAAGAAAATTACAAACTTTATTTTCGTACTTTTTTGTACCCACCAATTACTTAATGGTGTGCTTTTTGATTCCTTGTACATGGCCATTCACGTGTCCGTTTCGCATGCCGTTTGCGCCGCCGTGCCTTATTTAACGTTCTGGTCGATATCACATCGTTACTTCGAAGAAAATTATGACCTTTTTTCGTACTTTTTTTATTACTCAAAGAGTACTTAACGGTGTGATTTTTGATTCCTTGTATAAGGTAATTCTTGTGTTCGTTTCTCATATTTTTGCGCCGTTGTACCTTATTTATCGTTCTGATCGATATCACATCGATACTATATTTCAAATAAATTTTAATTTTTTTTTACTTTTTTCGTACCCACAGAGTAATTAACGGTGTATTTTTGATTCCTTGTATAAGGTCATTCTAGTGACCATTTTGATTCCTTGTACAAGGCCATTCAGGTGTCCGTTTTGCAGGCCGTTTGCGCCGCCGTGCCATATGTAACGTTCTGGTCGATATCACATCGTTACTTCGAAGAAAATTACAACCTTTTATTTTGTACTTTTCCATACCTATATATTTTTGATTTCTTTTACAAGGGAATTTGTGTGTCCATTTTGCATGTTTTTGCGCCGCCGTGCCATATTTATTGTTTTGGTCGATATCACATCGTTATTTTAAACACAATTAAAAACCTTTTTTTGTACCCACAGAGTACTTAATGGTGTGATTTTTGATTCCTTGTACAAGGCCATTCTGGTATCCGTTTCGCATGCCGTTTGCGCTGACATCCATTATTTAACAATATGATCGATATCACAACGTTACTTCAAAGAAAATTACAAACCTTTTTTTCGTACTTTTTTTGTACCTACAGACTACTTAACAGTGTGATTTTTGATTCCTTGTACAAGATCATTCTGATGTCCGTTTTGCTTGCCGTTTGCGCCGCCGTGCCTTATTTATCGTTCTAGTCGATATCACATCAGTACTTCAAAGAAAATTTCAAACTTTTTTTCGTCCTTTTTTTGTACCCACCGATTACTATAGTTGCACATTTTAATAGAAAATCTACCATACTTGCACATTTCCACACAAAATAAACGATACTTGCACAGTTTCACGCAATATCCATGATACTTGCAAATTTTCATGCGAAATACACATACTTTTACATTTCCAGAGAAGATCCTTCATACTTGCACATTTCCACGCCTAGCTCTTGATGCTTGCACATTCCACAGAAAATCCATGATACTTGCACATTTCCATGCCTAGCTCTTGATGCTTGCACATTCCATAGAAAATCCACGTTACTTACGCATTTCCATAGAAAATCCAACATACTGCACATTTCCATAGAAATCCGTGATGCGTGCACAATTCCATGCAAAATACAAGTTACTTGCACACTTTCATGCAAAATACACGATACTTTGCACATTTCCACGCAAAAAACACTATACTTGCACATTTCCATAGAAAATCCACCATACTTGCTCATTTCCATAGAAAATCCATGATACTTGCACTTTTACACGCAAAATACACGATATTTGCACATTACAACATAAAATCCACAATACTTTCACATTTCAATGCAAAATACATGATACTTACACATTTCTACGCAAAATACACATACTTGCTCATTTTCATTGAAAATTCTTGATACATGCACATTCCACAAAATCCACGATACTTGCACATTTCAATAGAAAAAAATCCACCATACTTACATATTTGCATAGAAAAACCAGGATACTTGACTTTTCCTTGCAAAATACACGATACTTGCACATTAACACATACAATCCACAATTATTGCATATTTCCACGAATAACACACGATACTTGCACATTTCCACGCAAAATACATGTACTTTCAATAGAAATCATTGATACTTGCACATTTTCATACAAAATACTCGTACTTTAAAATTTCCATTGAAGATCTTTGATACTTGCATATTTCCACGCCGAATCCATGAAACTTGCATATTCCACAGAAAATTCATGTTACTTGCACATTTAAGTAGATAATGCACCACACTTGCACATTTCCGAAAAAAAATCCATGATCCTTGTACAGTTCCATGCAAAATACACGACACTTGCACATTACCATATAAATCCATGATACTTGAACATTTCCATGCCAAATACACGATACTTGCACATTTCCTCACAAAATACACTATAATTTCACATTTCCATAGAAAATCCCTCATACTTGCACATTTCCACGCAAAAATACACTATACATGCAAATTATGTAGAAAATCCACCATACTTGTACATTTCCATAGAAAATCTATGATACTTGCACTTTTCCATGCAAAATACACGATACTTGCACATTACCACCTAAAATCCATGACATTTGCATGTTTCCATTCAAAAAACACGATACTTGCACATTTCCACATGAAATCCATGATACTTGCTGATGCACTCCAAGGATGATCAGCCACGCATTCACAAGCCCAAGGATCCTATTATTGTTCAAGATGGTCCTATCACACGTTTTCAAAAGAAGAAGGCTCGGGAAGCTTATGCAAAGCTGGTCCAAGATGTTGGAAAGGAGAATGAGGCTTTGAGGATTGATGATCCAACTACTTTAAGCCTATTCATTGCTGATTGGGCTTGATGAGCTGAAGTCCAAGTGTGGGACGCCTATGCTTATTAAATTCAGATTATTTTGGAGATTAAACCTTAGTTTATAATCAAGGAACTTTTCAGAGATTGGAGTTTCTTTCAATTATTCTGAGATAGAATAGTTGGGTGGTTTTCTTGAGATAGGATTACCACGAGACAATAATCAGAGATTGATTATTGTAGTTACTTTCATTATTATTTCCAAATAGTCCACGTTTTATACATTCAGGAAGCTATTCTTGTTCGGAAAAACCCTAGCTTGAATTCGTATAAGCTTAAAGTCAATGTTGAATCAATAAAAGTCGAAGCTTTGATCTAGATCCTACAATCAGATTGCTATCAAGTGGTATCATAGATTTAGGAATTAAAGCTTCAACGTCTGCTGCACTATTCTGGAATTTCTGCTGCTCTTTTCGTAACCCTAGACGTTCTTGCAATCCAAGAACCCTAATTTGTTCTAGGACGGATTCTTTGGAAATTTGCTGCTGCGTTACACGTCTACTGCTGCGTTTCATTTTTCATCGCATCCGGACAAAATTATTCCTGCTATTTGCTGCATATTATCGATGTTCTTAGACTTCTTGCACCACAAAAAACCTTCCCAATTGCAGGATACTTCAGGTTCTTGGACTAGTTCGATTTCAATTAATCAATATTTCTGTTCAGCATTTACTTCTTGATTTGCTGTAAAGTCTTTAATTTATTGTAAGGCCGCCCTTTTACAAAAAAACAAAAGAAAAGAAAAAGAGAGCAGAACAAAGCACAAAATTACGGGATTTAATCAATACTGGTATCTTCCTCGTTCTTGATCGACACTCCAAAAAACCGAATCAAGAACATCAAGAATTATCAAGAATTTAAGGACACCGGATTCTTGATTTTCGATCGAAAGAGTAGTACTCCGATCAATCTTGACGAAGCACTTCCAGAAAATTTGATTGTCTCTACACACACCACACAAGCTTCACGTTCTGTTTTCAGAAAAAATAAATTTGGTTTTTTATAGCTTGTGTTGTGTCGTTGAGTTCTTGTGGAAAATTTGGTGTTACGAAAATTTTTGTGCTAAAAACAAGAGTAAACTGGCGGGAAAATTCTGCAAGAATTTTGTTTTTGTTTTTGTTTTTGTAGCTTGTGTTGTGTCGTAGATTTCTTGTGTTTTTGGGATATCTTGTGAGTGTAAACACAAGGGAATAGTGAGTTTTCATCCCCATAAGCCTCACGCTATGGATGATGATGATTATGATATTATGGATGGTACACTTGAATTTCAACGAAAAGCCTTTGAAGACCGACTTGCTAAGGAAATCACGAAACACGCCAAGGTTTGGATGATGAGTTAGACCGACTTGCTAAGGAACTCAAACAAACACGCGAAGGTTTGATGATGAGTTAGCCCGCCACGTCTTTGAAAATGCCCAACACCGAGCCGACATTGCTCGTAAAACATGAGGAAGTATTGAATAGCCTTCACGCACTATACGTGCAACGGGAGCAACGAGCACAAGATGTAGTCCCCACTCCACCTAATCCTGTTCTTGATTTAAATGCAGGTCGGAATCTTGTACCCGAGGCTCAAGGGGCTACTCACGCACCCCCACATGACGATTCACGTAATGTGAAATACAAAATTCCACCGTTTGATGGTAAGGCTGATCCGGACAGGTATTTAGCTTTGGAGATGAAAGTTTCTCAAGTTTTCTCTTGCACAAACTTTAGTGATGCTAAACAGGTACAACTTGCGACAATGGAATTTACCGACATAGCTATGCATTGGTGGGACCAACTCCAGGCCCAACGTCGAAGAAGACGTGATGGTGAGATCACCTCATGGGCGGTGCTCAAAGAAATCATAAAGCAACAATGGGTACCTACTCATTACTATCGGGATCAGCTCTGTAAGATACAAACATTACGTCAAGGAAATCGCACCGTAGAGGAGTTTGATGAAGATTTGTGCCTCACAATGCTTAAAGCCAATGTCGACGAGGATGATGAAGTGACAATGCAGCGTTTCCAATGTGGCCTTCGACCCGATATTTCTTTCCACGTCAAATTATAGAATTATCTACAAGGTGCAATCATGGTGCAAAAGCGCTTGGCTGAACGGGCTGCATATAAAGCTTCTTATGGTAACCCTCGCTCTACTTATTCTTCTTTTGGACGAGGTACTACATCTTCATCTTCTAATGTTTCCAATCAGCCTAATACACGTCCTAAAGATGATTTTAAACCACGTAAATTGAATTATCCTTATTCTGATGCTAAAACGAAAGACATGCATGAAAAGGGTGCTCCTACTATTGAACATGCAAGTGATATGGCTTGTTTTAGGTGTCGTGGTAGAGGTCATTATGCTCGTGATTGTCCTAATAAGCGTGTTTTAAGGGCTGTTGGCATTGAGTTAGAACCTCATGAATTTGAATCTGACTCCGACAAGGATGATAATAGCGCTCATAGTGATAGCGATGATGATAATTTGCTGCATGTTAGTGCTACTTCTTCTTATAGTTCGGGTGTATGTGGTGTTTTACAACGTGTATTGGCTGCACAAACTAAAATTGATAACAATATGCAGTGTGATAACATTTTTCAATCCATGTGTGGTATTGGGGGTAGAACTTGTAGCTTGATTATTGATTCGGGTAGTTGCACTAATGTGGTTAGTACGTTACTTGTTGAAACTTTGCGTATTCCCACGTTACCACACCCCAAACCCTATCAACTACAATGGTTGAGTGATGAGGGGGAAACACACGTCAACTCACAAGCACTCGTTAATTTTCAGATTGGTAAATTTCATGATGAGGTACTTTGTGATGTTCTTCCTATGCACGTCACACACCTACTTTTAGGTCTTCCGTGGCAATTTGATAGACGTGTTTCTTATGATGGCTACTTAAACTGTTATTCACTGCCTTATAAAGGCAAGACCATTGTTTTGCACCCAATGACCCCTAAGGAAGCGCATGATGAACAACTTAAGATGACGGCTTTCCGGTTGCGTCACCAAGCAAATCAAAATGCTAATAAAGCCGTGGGTAAGGAAGGGGTTGCAGCTTGGGTAGATAAGGCTGAATCTGATCTTAAAGTTATTAAACAAGGTAAAAACGCCGCCTCACCACTAATAAGGTCAATCAGAATTTAATGATAAAGGCCGTAGGGGCTGGAAATCCAATTTATATTCTCGTACTTAAAAATTCTGACTCCCCTACCCTTGTTTACTTTCTATATCCGATTTAACCAATTCTCTCCCTAGTGCGATTTATTCTGTTTTGCAGGATTTCAAGGATGTCTTTCCGGAGGAGGAACCCAAGGGGCTGCCACCAATAAGAGGAGTGGAGCATCAAATCGAATTTGTACCCGGTTCCGTGCTACCAAACCGGCCAGCCTATAGAGCCAACCCCACGGAGATCATGGAGATACAAAAGCAAGTTGAGGAGCTGTTGGATAAGGGAAAGATTCACGAGTCCATGAGCCCTTGTGCAGTTCCACTCATTGTGTGGTCCCCAAGAAGACAGGAGAATGGCGTATGTGCACAGATTGTCGTGCAATCAACCAAATAACGGTAAAGTATCGATATCATATCCCTAGACTATATGATATGCTTGATAATTTACATGGTAGTTGTTTCTTTACTAAAATTGATTTGAAGAGTGGCTACTATCAAGTACGTATTCAGGAGGGTGATGAGTGGAAAACAGCTTTTAAAACCACTTTTGGCTTATATGAGTGGCTTGTAATGCCATTTGGTTTAACTAATGCACCTTCCACGTTTATGAGACTTATGAATGAGGTCCTTAGGGAATTTATAAATCACTTTGTAGTTGTGTACTTCGATGATATACTTATTTATAGCACTACATTTGATGATCATGTTGAACATTTGAAGGCTGTTTTGCATACACACGAATTATATGCTAATCTCAAAAAGTGTAATTTTTGTTAGGAGAGTGTTGTCTTTCTTGGCTTTGTTGTTAGTGCTAAGGTGTGGAAGTGGACCAAGAAAAGATCAAGGCGATACAAGAGTGGCCTGAACCTTCCACGGCTGCACAAGTACGTAGTTTCCATGGCCTTGCAAGGTTCTATAGACGTTTTGTGAAGGGATTCAGCTCCATTACAGCTCCCCTCAATGAGCTCGTCAAACAGAATGCACCATTTGTGTGGGAACAACGTCACAGGGAAGCTTTTGAAACTCTTAAGTCTATGCTTATTTTTGCACCTATACTTGCATTACCTGATTTTAATAAGATGTTCCAACTTGAATGTGATGCATCGGGTGTGGGGATTGGTGGTGTTTTAATACAAGAAAGTAGGCCTGTTGCATACTTTAGTGAGAAACTAAAGGGGCTGAACTTAATTATTCTACGTATGATAAAGAGTTGTATGCGTTGGTTCGTTGTTTACAAACATGGCAGCACTATTTACGGCCTAGAGAGTTCACCATCCACACTGATCATGAGTCTATCAAGTACTTAAAAGGGCAAGGGAAACTGAATAAGCGTCATATAAGATGGGTTGAGTTTATAGAGTCATTTCCTTATGTGATTAAGTACAAGAAGGGTAAGGATAACATAGTTGCTGATGCCTTATCGAGGCGTTATTCTTTTATCACTTCTATGCAAACCAAGTTGTTAGGATTTGAATCTATTAAGCATATGTATGACCATGACATTGATTTTGGGAAAATATTTGCTGCGTGTCCTTCTCGTGATCAACCTGAATATTCTATTTTCGATGCATTCCTTTACAAGAATGCTAAGTTATGTGTACCTCGTTGTTCTATGCGTGAGTTGTTTGTTAAGAAAACTCATGGGGGAGGTTTGATGGGACATTTTGGGGTAGATAAGACCTTAGACATGCTTAAGAAACATTTTTATTGGCCTAAGATGAAATCTAATGTGGTTAAATATTGTTCTTCGTGTTTAGTTTGCAAGCATGCTAAGGCTAGGTCACAACCACATGGGTTATACACACCACTTCCTATTCCCACTTCACCTTGGACTGATCTTTCCATGGACTTTGTCTTAGGTTTGCCACGAACTCGGAATGGTCATGATTCGATTTTTGTGGTTGTTGATATAATGTCTAAGATGACATATTTCATTGCATGTAACGCTTCTGCTATTGCTGACTTGTTCTTTAAGGAAATAGTACGTTTGCATGGTGTGCCTAGATCCATAGTTAGTAAATTTATTAGCCACTTTTGGAGAGTGTTATGGAAGAAACTAGGTACATCCTTGTTATATTCCACTTCTTTTCACCCACAAACTGATGGTCAAACAGAGGTTACCAACCGTACTTTGGGTCAGTTATTTAGAACTGTGGTGGGGAAGAACCTTAGGATGTGGGAAATGTGTCTTCCATTTGTTGAATTTGCTTATAATCGTGCTCCTCACTCAGCTACTAAGGCTGCACCGTTTGAAGTTGTTTATGGATTTTTATCCTCTGCTCCTTTCGAGTTTGTTCCTCTTCCTACAGGCACACACGTGACCTTAGATGCGGAAGGCAAGGCTGCACTTGTTCGTGAATTACACACAAAAGCTCGTTTGGAGGTTGAAAAAAGCTACGGAGCGGTATCTCAAGCAGGCTAATAAAGGGCGCAAAGAAATGATCTTCAAACCGGGAGATTGGGTATGGCTATACCTACGCAAGGAGCGTTTTCCACATCAACGCAAGAGCAAGCTGAATTACCGAGGTGATGGACCATTTCAAGTGCTACGAAAGGTGAATGACAACGCCTATGTCATCGATTTGCCACCGAACTGGTCTATGTCTTCAACTATCAATGTTAAGGACTTGTCCCCGTTTGATGATCCTCATTATGATCTGAGGTCAGATCCTTCCGAACCGGGAGGGAATGATGCACTCCAAGATGATCAGCCACGCATTCACAAGCCCAAGAATCCTATTATTGTTCAAGATGGCACTATCACACGTTTTCAAGAGAAGAAGGCTCGAGAAGCTTATGCAAAGCTGGTCCAAGATGTTGGAAAAGGAGAATGAGGCTTTGAGGATTGATGATCCAACTACTTTAATCCTATTCATTGCTGATTGGGCTTGATGAGCTGAAGCCCAAGTGTGGGATGCCTATGCTTATTAAATTCAGATTATTTTGGAGATTAAACCTTAGTTTATAATCAAGGAACTTTTCAGAGATTGGAGTTTCTTTCAATTATTCTGAGATATAATAGTTGGGTGGTTTTCGTAGAGATAGGATTACCACGAGACAATAATCAGAGATTGATTATTGTTGTTACTTTCGTTTTTATTTCCAAATAGTCCACGTTTTATACTTTCAGGAAGTTGTTCTTGTTCGGAAAAACCCTAGCTTGAATTCGTATAAGCTTAAAGTCAAGTGCTGAATCAATAAAAGTCAAAGCTTTGATCTAGATCCTACAATCAGATTGCTATCACTTGCATATTTTCATGCAAATTACATGTACTTGCACATTTCCATAGATGATCTAGATACTTGCACATTTCCATGCCGAATCTACGATACTTGTACATTCCATAGAAAATCCATGATATTTGCACATTTCCATAGAAAATCCAACATACTTGCACATTTCCATAGAGAATCCATGATGCTTGCACGTTTCCATGCAAAAATACACGATACTTGCACATTTTCATGTAAAATACACGATACTTGCACATTTCCACGCAAAATACACTATACTTGCACATTTCCATAGAAACTCCACCATACTTGTACATTTTTACAGAAAATCCATGATGCTGGCACGTTTCCATGCAAAGTTTGCGATACTTGCACATTATCACATAAAATCCATGATACTTGCACATTTCCATGCAAAATCTACGATACTTGCACATTTTCATGCAAAATACACATACTTGCACATTTCCATTGAAGATGCTTGATACTTTAACATTTCCACGCCAAATCCACGATACTTGCACATTCAACGATACTCGCACATTTCCATCAAAAATCCACAATACTTGCACATTTCTATAGAAAATCCTTGATGCTTGCACGTATCAAAGCAAATACACGATACTTGCGCATTACCACATAAAATCCATGATACTTGCACATTTCCACCCAAAATACACAATACTTGTACATTTCAATTCAAAATACACTATACTTGCACATTTCCACAGGAAATTCACTATACATGCGCATTTTCATGCAAATTACACGTACTTGCACATTTCCAAAGAAGATCCTTGATACTTGAACATTTCCACGCCGAATCCATGATACTTGCACATTCCACAAAAAAATCCATGATATTCACACATTTCAAAAGAAAATCCAACATACTTGCACATTTGCAAAAAGAATCCATGATGCTTGCATGTTTTCGTGCAAAATTAAACGATACTTGCACATTTGAATGCAAAATACTTGTACTTGCACATTTCCATTGAAGATTCTTGATACTTTCACATTTCCAAGCCAAATCCATGATACTGGCACATTGCACAAAAAAACCATGATACTCGAACATTTCCATATAAAATCCCCCATACTTGTACACTTCCATAGAAAATCCATGATGCCTGCATGATTTAATGAAAAATACATGAATACGCAGTACTTGCACATTACAACATAAAATCTACGATACTTGCACATTTCCATGCAAAATACACGATACTTGCATATTTCTATAGAAAATCCTAAATACTTGCACATTTCTATAGAAAATCCATGATGCTTGCACACTTCAATGCAAAATACACGATACTCGCACATTACCACATAAAATCCACTTTACTTGAACATTTCCATTGAAAATCCATGATGCTTGCACACATCCATGCAAAATACACTATAATTGCACATTACCACATAAAATCCACGATACTTGCACATTTCCATGTAAAATACACCATACTTCCACAATTTCATAGTATATCTACCGTACTTGCACATTTCCATGAAAAATACATGATACTTGCACAGTTCCACGTAAAATCCATGATACTTGCTAATTTTCATGCAAAGTACACGTACTTACGCATTTCCATAGAAGATCCTTGATACTTGCACATTTCCACACCAAATCCATGATACTTGCACATTCCACAAAAAATCCCTGATACTTGTACATTTCCATAGAAAATCCAACATAGTTGCACATTTTCATAGAAAATCCATGATGTTTGCACGTTTCCATGCAAAAATACATGATACTTGCACATTTCCATGCAAAATACACTATACTTGCACATTTACATAGAAAATCCACTATACTTGCATATGTCCATAGAAAACCCATGATGCTTGCACGTTTCCAAGCAAAATACGTGATAGTTGCACATTACAATATAAAATACATGATACTTACACATTTCCATGCAAAATACACGTACTTGCTCATTTGCATAGAAAATCTTGATACTTCCACATTTCCACACCAAATCCACGGTACTTGCACATTCCATAGAAAATCCACATTACTTGCATATTTCCAGGAAAATCCATGATACTTCCACTTTTCCATGCAAAATACACGATAATTGCACATTACCATATAAATCCATGATACTTGCATATTTCCATTCAAAATACACGTTACTTGCACATTTCCATGCAAAATCCATGATACTCGACATTTTCATGCAAATTACGCGTACTTGCATGTTTCCAAAGAAGATCCATGATACTTGCACATTTCCATGCCGAATCCACGATACTTGCACATTCCACAGAAAATCCATGTTATTTGCACATTTCCATAGAAAATCCAACACACTTGCATATTTCCATAGAGAATCCATGATGCTTGCATGTTTCCATGCAAAAATACTCGATGATTGCATGTTTCCACACAAAATACACGATACTTGCATATTTCCACACAAAATACACTATACTTGCACATTTCCATAGAAAATCCACCATATGAAGTGAACCGGGAAAGGTTGAATTGATTTAAATTTGGATCGTGGACTTGAAGGTATTTGGGATAGGTCCTTGACACAATGACAACCTGTGTGGAAGCACCTTGGAATCAATAAGCCCCTTGACACAATCACAACTTGGGTGAAAGCACCTTGGAATTACCTTAACACTTAGAAAACCTGCTTCTAAGCACCTTGGTATTTTGGGATATCCACAAGGATTGCTTAAGTCCTTGATAAATCCTAAACCTTAGAATTATCTTTCCAGAGTAACTCAGCACAACACTTTAAAAGTGAAATATAATTGTATATTGATCAAAAGCTGAATTTCAAGTTACAATAGTCTTGGCTATTTATAGGACAAATAATGATAGAAAAATAAAAAGTTTTCCTCAAATAACTAAAATGGTGGCGCCATTATTTACTAGATTCATTTGCATCATGAGTCAATGTATCTTTAATAAATGCTTGGACTCTTGAAATCTTGATTCATGCATCTTGGTTCAATGTATTTTGCTTTTCCAAAACTTGACTTCTTCACTTCCAAAGCTAGCAAAAGTGGCGCCATATTATCCTCCAAATTCAGCCAAGTTTTTGTCATTTATTTAACTAATATTTCCTAATAAAATAATAATATAATACCATAATAAGGGCCTTAATGCTGGGTCATTATTCAGGCAGCCCACAAGCATAAATAATGGACTTGGTTATTTCATAATCTTCATCATTGGACTTGGACTCTTGCATTAATACTTGGGCTAATTTTTCCAAAGATGTGAGTCTTTTTTTACATTGAAGCCGAGTTTCAGGCCCAACCCAAAATTTTAACGGATAAAGTGCAGGTAGTAGATCCGGATTCACATCAGACTCTCCCGGTTCCGAAGGATCTGTCCTTAGATCATCAGGGTTGTCAAATGGGTTCTAATCAGCCACATTGAAGGAGTTTGAAATGGCCCAGTTGGGTGGAATGTCAAGCTTAGTTGAGTTATTGTTGATTCACTCCAAAACATGGACCGGGCCATCTCCATGTGGGTGTAGCTTGGTCTTTCGTTTTGTGGGAAACCTTTCTTTGTGAAAATGCAACCATACCCAATCTCCGGGTTCAAAGATTATTTCTTTCCGCCTTTGTTTGCTTGTTTTTCATAGTGAGATGTTTGAGCCTCCACATTCTCGCTTTGCCTTTGCATGCAATTCTCATACCATTTCCGCTTTCTTTTCTCCTCGAGACTCGTGTAATGCGTGCTGGGGAAGAGGAACGAGATCAATAGGGTGAAAGGATTATAAATGTATGGCAGTTTGAGAAGTGTCATAAATTTACCGGCGTATGTTATTAAGTGCCATGAAATCACGACATTTTTACGACATATCAATTTATGCCGTTAATTGCCGACAAATAGCCGGCAATCATTGTTTATGTCATGAATGTGTGACATTTTTTGTGGCGGTTTAATGTTATGTCATATAGAATACATCACTCTTTTGACACTTCGTAAATATGTCGAAAAAATGGTGACAACTTCCCAACATTTGAACACAATGCCACCAAATACACGACAGTTTTTTAATTGCCACAAGTTATTTTTTTTTTTGGGTTTACATTTTTTTGGCAATGAAATATAAAGCATTTTCATGACATTATATCAAAATTCGCTGTAGAAATAAAAATGATCAGCTAACTTCAAGCAAAAGTGTTTCTGGCACACAGGGATAACCCCCGAAGATGCACCAAAAGCATCATCATGTGGCTATTAATGTTTTTTTGGATAAAGCTAACATCATCGGAGGGACGAGAACATGTTTCGTGGGATAAAGAGAAGCACCGACCGGTGCCCATATACCTTCTGAACTACAAATGCTCAATTCGTTGTTCACGCCGACATAATTAGGTTGTCTTATGACGATCCAAAAATCGTCAAGGTAATCCTCTAAACTAGATTCCTTGATTATAACCTGGGGAAGCTTCAAGAACACAGAAAAACGATGATGGATAGGGTGATTTGATTTGTTTCAGACTGCACTTGATGGTGATCAAGCTGCCT
This sequence comes from Gentiana macrophylla, assembly GCA_026214975.1. Lineage (NCBI taxonomy): Eukaryota > Viridiplantae > Streptophyta > Magnoliopsida > Gentianales > Gentianaceae > Gentiana > Gentiana macrophylla. The sequence goes on along the minus strand of JAOBSW010000412.1, from coordinate 60,937 downwards.
ACGTATCCAACAGTTCAATTGGAATCAAGTCTCCGTAGTTCCTTAAGGACAGTTTATATAGAGGGGCTTATGCCCTAGGGTTTAATGTAGCGTGTCTGTGATTGACACTGATTAATGCGTTCCCTTAGGAAAAAGATTATGATTGAGTGATCTCCATGATTATAAGAGATAATTATGGTATTCAAATATTAGCGTTAAATGATAAAGATTCGAGCCTTTATTGTTCAGGATTCTGTAATAGTTATCTGGTTATTATGTACGTGAGGAATAAGATTAGAGACAGACTCTATCCGAGATGCACTGGGGTGGCGGAGCCGGCCCACAGTGGTCGGAGACAATGACCAAGCTCCTACTGCTATGGAATTGTGCAAGCCTAAGGACCTAGCCCGGTCGGGGAGATCGACAGCGATCGCACTGCCGATCATTAGAAGTTCGGTGCCCGACTCCCCTCCGACTTGTTAGAGACTGAGGCTATCCGGTCCAATGGTGGTCGGACATGCGAGGGTCAGTGGTGAGGAAATGGATGGAAGAGTCTCCCTGGGCTCGTCACTAGGAAGTCAAAAGTGGTTTATTTCCGAGTCAAGTGTTGAGCAACCAAGGAGGCGCCACGTGGGTGAGCCCACTTTCGGGCAGCATCATAAGCCCCCTAGATCCAGCCGACCCCTGGTTGGCCGGCTTGGATCTATCAAGGTGGTGGCTCAGCACGGACTTTTAGTTTGTAGGATTTGAAATTAAATTGGGAGTTACCAGGTGGCAAATCTAGTTATTTTATAGTTATAGCTATTTCGGGAAACGAGGCGTCGTCGTCCACTAACATTAACCGAGGCCGTTTATCGAGGTAAGTGGGTGGTTATAAACCCGTCAGATCAATCGTTTCACAAATATGTGGGCTATTAAAATGAAGAGTTGCCGCCGATTGCCATTCCCATTTCTTCTTCAATTTGACTTTTTGCAAGTAAGCGTTTTTCCTTTCTCATTTTGATTTCATAATCTCAACTACTTTAGGTTAAAACTTGCTCTTTAGGGATCCTAAATTCGATTTTCTTTAGATAAAACCTTGTTTTCCCGGAACCCTAGAACCAATTCTCCATCATGGCCATAGCTGACAGCAGAGATGTGGGATCAATTTTGAAGCAAAAAGATGTAGACGAAATTGGCGAGAGATATGGGATTGATGAGGCTAGGTTTTCCCCCACTACCATCGGAGATCATCTATCTCGCTTCCTGACCACCGGAGGGTTTTTGCTCCGTCCACCGGGAGTACTTTGAGGTGGGGTTAATATTACCTTTCGGCCCTACCCTTCTGGCGGTGCTCCGGCACTATGGGCAAGGGATATCTCAGATAGCCCTCAATGGCATTAGGCCGTCATTGGGTTTGCGATTTGGTGCAGACTGCTAAATATTAGATTCACTGTAGATAAATTTAGGTATTTTTATCATTGGGTAGGACTAAGAGACCATCCATACCGGTATTATTTCGCCAGAAGGCAGGGGAAGTCTTTCAATATCCCCATTCTTCCTCCTGGTAGGGATTCTTTCAAACGGTGGAAAGAGAGATTTTTCTACGTACGAAATGACGGTCACGCCGAGCTGAGCGTGTGGAACACGGCCTATCTGGATGGGGATGAGCGTCTAGATCTACCAGAGTCATGAATGGAGAAGATTCGGGAGTCGGGATACTCCATTGAGTGACAAAATCTGTACGATGACATGATTACGGCCGCTCGGCTAGGTGATGCGGGTCCTGACCCTTTTGTGAAGTTTACTAAAGCCGAGTGGCAGCCGTGTAGGGCCTTATCCTATTCACCCTGTTGTGATATTGTATCCTTTATTGACATGACTATTTTTTATATGATTAACTTTTTGCTGGCGTTTTCAGTGGCTGATTTTACTGATCTGATGGCGGGAGCAGAACGAGAAGTGACGGCTCGCCACCCTGTGCCTCTGCCTCGGTTCCTTCTCTAGAACCACCCAGGACGGAGGTCCATAAGGAGACAACAGAAAGGGGGTTGGTGCCGAGAAAGCCTACACGCTCGAGGCCGACCTCCCAAGAGGGTCGGCCTTCAAAGAAGAGCAAGTCGAAGGCCCCTGAGGAAGGTCAGGAGGAGGGGTCCTTGGAGCAGGAGCTGGCCATCCTTGGTTGCAAAACAGTAGAGCTGGTAAGTGTAGCTTATTTCTTTCTTTCTGGTGGTTTAATTACCGATTGTCCTGATGTTCTGTATCAGGGTGGCACAATTGGCCAAGAAGTTTTTAGGAGGTTGGGCAAGGCCTCAGCAGATTCGGCTACCCAATCGGATAAGATTGCCGAGCTGCGGAAGGCTAGGGATGAACATAGGGCAGCCACCCGCCTTAAGGATCTGAGATGAAAGCCTTTCAAGCTCACCCTCAGTGCTCGGGAGAAAGAGTTGAAGGCCGTGGGAAGAGAGTCGGGCCGAGGAGAAGAAGGAAGAGAGCAGAGGGTCGGGGACCTCGGGCGAGAGTGGCTGACCTGGAGGCCAACGTTGCGGCTAGGTGCGCCGAAGCCGTTCAGGAATACAAGGCTTCGGCTGATTTCGCCGAGGCCCTTAAGGTGTTACTGATTCCCATTCTCAACCATGGGTACACCTTGGGGGTGGATGAGGCGAGGGCTCAGTTCCCCGCGCTTGCTCTGATGCCTTTCCTAAGAAGGCTTACTACAAACCAGGGATGGACGCGCTCTATATTGAACGCGCCCAAGACTTCCGAGCGGGGGTGGACATAGTGGATAAGTATGTCCTCCAACCGGCTGTTAAGGTCCGGTCGGCCCCTCCTTCTGAGTCTCAAAAGAGTCATGCTCCTGACTCTTAAACTCTATTTTTTGTTTTTGGAAAGGTAGTTTATGTATTATGAATTTATTCGTGATCAATGAAGAATTTATTTTGATTTTGTTTTTGTAAATTTTGAATTGTGTGTTGGTTGTGTATGTGTTGATTATGGGTATGTATGTTGCCCCCAGTATGTGATTCACTATTCTAGTTTTGTGAATGGCATTCTTTTAGTTTAAATTTGTCGGGCTTGTCCTATGTGTTCTATTCGCTCAGGTATAATAAGATGACGGACGTGGAGATTCAGAGTTTAATCTGATCTCCCTGATTAAGAGAAGTTACAAGAGTGAAAGGATCTAAAGTCCGGAGAGCGGATCTGGAACAATCGTCTAAGGATATAAGATCATAGTAGCGAGAGGATCTAAAGCTCGGAGAGCTGACCTAGATTGATCGCCTTAAGTAATAATGCAAAATTATAAGGGCGAGAGGATCTAAAGCTCATAGAGCCGATCTAGATCGATCGCTGTTGGGAGGATTTTGCATCACTAAACAAAAAGAAAATTTATAAACCCTAACCTATATGCAAAACTAACTCCTAACCGGCCGAATACCGGGTTGTTGATAGTAGAGCGAGATAAGTAAGGGGTCGATCCACAGGGAATTGGGATGTTGAATCTAATTTCACTAATCTCCTAAATTGTTACTTAGGAAAAACGAATAAACGAAAGAAAGAGACATAAAAAACACAGAACAATGAGAATAAATCTAACCTAGAAAACAAAATAAAACAATCTAAACAACCAATATACAAACCTATGTGATCTCAATCCTAGTTAATCTCATGATTCTAATTCGATTTGTGGTTTCACCTTTTCACGAGACATAAACCCCTAATTCCTTAGTGAATTTATTCTCAAGCTACGGATTCCTAATTCCTTAGTAAATCCAATTCATCAATCTCTACTCTTTCGTAAGTTGAAACTGATTTTCAATACAAAACTCGGTGTAGATTCAGGTTAACTCTCGTATTTTAGAATCTAACAACCTAGATAATTAATCGATTAACTTGTCATCATTAACGATTAAAAAATCCTATCTTTCTATGGTGATCTAACGTTTACACAACTTCCGTATTATAAACATCTATCGTGAACTAATTCCTCAATTTATTCACATAGCCATACAAACCGCATAGAGAAGATACAAATAAATTGAAATCATGAAGAAGAACTGGGATTGAATAAATCTAAAAGAACTCACATGGTTGTGTACAAAGGTTGATCCTTGAAAAGAAAAACGAAACGAAAAGACTCTAATCTAACCTCGGTTCACCCGAGCACAAGGCTCGGGTGACCGCCTTCAACTCTCCAAGATGCCATTGTGCTCTCTTTTTGATGTGAAGAAAAATATGGATGCCCTTAGGGTTGGGGCGCAGCTGTTTAAATAGGAAAATCAAGTCGGTTGCTACAGTGACGGTGCTGGACGCCCGTCCATAATGTCGGACGCCCGTCCAGCTCTCCTGGAACAGATTCTGAACTTGTAACGCTCATATCTCGGGCCTCGTAAGTCGGAATGGAGTGATTCAAAATCCTGTAGAATCCTCTCTTCAAGCCCTACAACTCTTCTCTTGAGGTCCAGAGTCAAATCGGTTGTTATCATATCAAGAACTGCGTTGGAAGTTCAGCGCTACCCGGAATCCTGATTTTCTTCCTCCGGGCGCTTCGTCCAAGATCTCTCGACGCTCGTTCCTTCAGCCTTGAACTTGTGCCGACGCTCGCTCACTTCACGCCCAAACTCTCTGAATGTAAAATACACCTCTGAACGCTGGTTCCGCTTCTCAAACGTGCGTTTGAATCCGGACGCTCGTCTGCTTATAATGGACGCTCGTCCACTTAGCCTTGACATCGAATTTATTGATTTTTCCATCTTTATCTTGATTGATTTCTTTCCTTATCTCTTCCTATCTTCCATAAACTTGATTGATCCTCTATTATCTCGAAATTAGCCTTTTAGGATCATCTTTTCCATCATTAATTGGGTATCTACAAATATCAAAAACATACCAAAACGTAATAATTTCCAAAATAATATAAAATCATACTTTAAGCACATAATTTGTTACATTTTCATATTTAACCATTAAAAACCTCATTTACTCAATTAATCAATTATAAGCTCGATTCCTATGAAAATAATCCAAATATGAGGGAAATTGATATATAAAACATATGTGAAAATCACTATAATTTGACCCTAAACAATCGCCTAACAATGTAAAATTATAAGGGCGAGAGGATCTAGAGCTCGGAGAGCCGATCTAGATCGATCGCCTAACTAATAATGTAAAATTATAAGGGCGAGAGGATCTAGAGCTCAGAGAGCCGATCTAGATCGATCGCCTTACTAATAACATAAAATTATAAGGGCGAGAGGATCTAGAGCTCGGAGAGCTGACCTAGATTGATCGCCTAACTAATAACGTAAAATTATAAGGGCGAGAGGATCTAGTGCTCGGAGAGCTGACCTAGATCGATCGCCTAACTAATAATGTAAAATTATAAGGGCGAGAGGATCTAGGGCTCGGAGAGCCAAGCGAGAGGATCCAGGGTTCGGAGAGCCGATCTAGATCGATCACCTAACTAATAATGTAAAATTATAAGGGCGAGAGGATCTAGGGCTTGGAGAGCCGATCTCGATCGATCGCCTAAGTTAAGTATGTAATAATCCCAAATCGTGGGCTTGGAGGACCACGGAATAAGTACTAAACTTGGATGATTTAAGGTAAACTTACCCCCAATCGACTTAAAGTAATCCGGACTAAGTCGAATTGATCTTAGGCGACTTAAAACTGACCTTATGACTTAACTGTTTATATGAAGTTTTAAGGACGAGCGGGGCCAGGCTAGTGCCGACTTCTCGTTTAAAAGCGTGGCGATTCGGGTCAGGTAAACGGATTTTTCACGTGTATTTTTTAAGGACGAGCGGGGCCAGGCTAGTGCTGACTTCTCGTTTGAAGGTAAGGCGAGCTGGGTCAGGTCGGACTGACTTCTCGCGTGAAGCTGTGCTGCGCAGTATAAGTGTTTGAATGACTTAAAGATTATATAAAGTAAGACTTAACAGATGGCGATATTAGAACTAGTCAAAAACGTGATTGATCGAAAAGTAAATATCTGACATTAAAAGGGAAGTAAATAAAGTACATAAATGAATAGAGAAGATCCCAAAATGATGAGAAAGTGCGAACAAGAATTAAAATGCGAAAAATTAAAGATAGTTTGAAAACGATACCCAATAAAGACTTGCCGAACAAAGTTAGGCGAAAGTGATTCCTTTGCCCTTGATGGTAGCGATGTAGCAACCGGGTGACCTCTAAGTCTCCTTTGATTGCGACTGACCCTCGACCGGTCGGGAACTTCAGGCTGATGTGCGCTGGGGAGATTATGGCTCTGAGATCGATCAGAGTGGGCCTTCCTAAAATAATGTTGTATGCTGATGAAGATTTGCCTACGACATAGTTAACAATGAGAGTCTTTCCTGATGAATCCTTCCCGAATGTCGTCGCGAGTTGAACCATTCCTAGTGGATGAATTGGGGGGCCGGCAAATCCGAACAAAGGTGCTGAGACCGGAGTGAGCTCGGATTCCTTGAGACCCATTGCCTGAAATGCTGCAAAAAGAACGTTAACCGCACTACCAGTGTCTACACAAACTCTCTTAACCAGATTCTTGTTGACTACAACTTCGATGACTAGTCCTTCATTGTTAAGGAATAGGGGGAGAGGATCCTTTGGCCCATAGCCTACTTCTTGAAAGGGGACTCGGCTTCCCTTGGTTGTCTGTCCGTTGTCCACTCAGGTACCTGAGTTGCCGACCTCTAAACTATTGCCAGGGCCTCCTACGATGGTGTTGATAATGTTGATCGGATGATTGTCCGCTGGCTGACCCTTGTCGGGAGACTGGTCTCTTTTTCGCTGGGACTCGCCCTGTCAGCCGCGATCACAACCATAGTTTCTCTGCTGGTAATCTCACTGTCCTCGACGTTTGCCATAGCTGGGTCAATCCACGACCTCATCTAGTTTTCCCTCTGCGATCGCTGCTTCCACGTCGCGCTAAAAGTCTCTACAGTTGTCCAATTCATGCCTAGTGTCTTGGTGGTAGGTACAAAACTTGCTCTGGTCCCTTCTCTCCAAGGGGCTTCGAAGCGGTGTGGGAGTTCTTGCCAAACCCTTTCTTTCCATGATCACCAATACTTGTTCCCTAGGCCGATTTAACATCGGGAAGTCTCGCGGCTGCAAGGCATTTCTCTTTTCAGGTCGGCCTGTGGCCGAACTGCCTGCACGATCTCCATACGACTTTCTCTTATTGTCAGATTTGTCTTCTTGCTTTGTCTTCTTGGGGTCGGACTTCTCCACTTCTCATTTCACGCGATTAGCTTCTTCCCCTTGACAATGTTTAAATGCCACTTCCAAACACTCTTCCATGGAGGTGGGGAGCCTGCTGCTCAGTTTGGCGTATAACTTGCCCTCACGTAGCCCTGCTACGAAGGATGCGATTCGGACATGATCATCGGCGTCCCGAACTTGCAACGATTCTTCACTGAACCGCTTAAGGTACTGTAATGCGGTTTCGTCTTTCTTCTGTTTGATGGCGAACAGGTGGGTAGCGTTCTTCTGGAATGGCTTGGCTGTAATAAACGCGTTAAGAAACATCTTTCCCAGTGTGTCAAAGCTATAGATCGTCCTTGGCGGTATCTTCTTGAACCATTCCCGAGCCTGGCCAGTGAGTAGCGCTGGGAACGCTTTGCACTTCATCTCCTCGAGGGCACAGTCGAGATTCATGTGCGTGAGATACTGGAACAGGTGATCCTGGGGGTCTTTAGTTCCATCGTATGGATCCAACTTGGGGATCTTGAACCTGGCTGGCCGGGGGTAATTATCGATCTGCTCAGAAAAAAGGGACTCGAGTGCTAGGAGCGTCGACTTTCTTCCGGCTATCGCGTCTGCCGGCGTGAGCCACCTCCATGGCTTAAGGGACGACCAATTGCCTTTGCAGGTTTGAGGATGACGACCGGTTCTCTTTTCTGCTATTCTTACGCTGTGGGGAGGTGTCGGTTGCCATGACCCGTCGTTGGATCATCTTCTTCCTCTGGCTCTGGACTCTGGGAATTTTCTCCAGACGAGTCCCTGCTTGGGTGATTCACGTCCTGCGAATTTTCATTGATGGGGCCTTCTTCTTCCAGACCTTCCCAATCCTCATCTTCTTCATCCTCTTCTACCAAGACAGCATTGAGAACAGCAGCTTTCGCGGATTCATCCAAAGCTATAAGTTGATCAACTAGCGCCTGATGGGTTGCGTCGAGGGAGACATTTTCCTCGCCGCGGGGTGATTCTCGTTGTTTTTGCGTCGACTCACGATCGTTGTTAGCACCATTACCATTAGCAGCCTGTTGTCGTGTGGTTACCATGTTTGTCCTGAAGCTTTTCCTGAGATTATCAATCAAAAGAAGGCCCTCCTTCTAACGCCAATTGACGATCCAAAAATCTTCAAGGTAATCCTCTAAACTCGCTTCATTGATTATAACCCGGGGAAGCTTCGAGAGCACAGAAAAACGATGATCGAGGGGGTGATTTGATTTGTTTCAGACTGCACTTGATGGTGATCAAGCTGCCTACGTATCCAATAGTTCAATTGGAATCAAGTGTCCGTAGTTTCTTAGGGACAATTTATATAGAGGGCTTATGCCTGTGGGTTTAATGTGGCGTGTTTGTGATTGACACTCGATTAACGTATTCCCAAGGAAAAGATTATGATTGAGTGATCTCCGTGATTATAGGAGATAATTATGGTATTCAAATATTAGCGTTAAATGATAAAGATTCGAGCCTTTATTTTTCGTGGATTCGTAATAGTTATCTAGTTATTATGTGCACGTGAGGAATAAGATTAGAGACAAACTCGCATCCGAGATGCATGCACCTGGGTGGCGGAGCCGCCCACGAGGGTCGGAGACGATGACCGAGCTCCTACTGCTATGGAATTATACAAGCCTAATGACCTAGCCCGGTCGGGGAGATCGGCAGCGATCGCACTGCCGATCATTAGAAGTTCGGTGCCCGACTCCCCTCCGACCTGTTAGAGACCGAGGCTATCCGGTCCAACGGCGGTCGGACATGCGAGGGTCAATGGTGAGGAAACGGATGGAAGAGTCTCATTGGGCTCGTCACTAGGAAGTCAAAAGTGGTTTATTTCTCGAGTCAAGTGTTGAGCCACCAAGGAGGCGCCACGTGGGTGAGCCCATTTTCGGGCAGCATCATCTTAGAAACAATATTTCTCTCTCTCTCTATATATATATCAATGTATGTGTGTAGAATTATTTATAAAATAAATTAATTAGTTTTTTAAGTGTGAAAAAATTTTATTAGTCAAGGGGCTAGATGAGGCTCGTGCCCCCCCTAGATTTTCCGAGGAATTTTTAAATTATCCAAAAAAAATCGTTAATATGCTAAAACCCATATCATATATAATAATTATCCCTATTGTTATAATGTTGTATACGTTGACTCCGTTGGTGTATCAATAAAACTTTTTTCCATGGTTCTTGAGTTCGATTACTGTGCTTGCAATTTTTCGTTTTCGTATTTACATCTTTTATGCCTCTCGTTTCTTTTTTTAGCAGATACATGTCTCCTTTAATATTTCTTATTTAAAAGTAAATGTTGATCTTTTAAGTTATAATACTTATCTTCTTTTCTTTTTTTATTTTTTATTTTCAGATATTCATACTACCTATTCTTCGATTTTTTACTATGGATTTTTACATAAAAAAGGATTTTTTTATAATTTTGAGGGTTTAACTATGGATTACAACGCCCCTTTGATTTACAATTCTTAACTTTTTAAGATAATTGATATGACAATAAAAAAATATAATTTATATACTACTTACTTATGGTGGTTGACTTGCATTCATTTTGTATAATTTAAGTTTAATTCCATTAATAATTTATATTAAATTATTTTAATGCGTGCCAAAAAATATTAGTGACCAATGACCTTGAACGTGATCTAACCCATATCGAATTATGTCCGAATTGTCGGTTCATGATCCACTATTCATGAACCAGTGGGTCACCAACCAAAACATTCAATCAGGCGGTTCAGACAATTTTTGAGTATAATTGATATTTATATCATTGTAATACACATGGGTATGTCAAGAATTTGCCGATGACTATTTCCAAATGGATTTTACACCAAATAAAATAAGGAGTCTTCTTTAGTGCCGGTTTGATTTTTTTTTTTTCGACCTGTTGCAATCCCAGCCCCTAGCCCGGAGATGAAAGCAGCAAGGATTTTACTACTATATGAGGTAGGTGGTCTCCTTCCATTGTCTTAGCGAAGACATTACAATAATACATCTACCCCATTATCAATTTTTAATCCCTTTTAACCCCTTATAATTTATACTTGCTGTATTCAATAACCAAATACCAACTTTATGGTAATTGAAGTTCAATTCCATTATAACACCAAATTGATAGTATATTAAGTTCGATTTGATTAATTATTGATAAGAGAAACAATTTTTTATGTATGTGAGAAAAAGAATATTAGTTGACCAATGACCTAAACCATGATCTGAACTACATGGAACCGTGGTCGAACTACCGGTTCATCAACCATCTATTCATTAGCCAATTCACTCAATTATTGAACCATGGGCCGAAGGTCTGAATTGTGGTCAGATGGACATGAGTGATTGTTTTGACATATGATATGGTGTGTGTATATACATATACCACACATAACAAGTTATGATCGTTATAGACAATAGATGTGTAATATTTTTGTAATGGACAACAACATTAATGTTATCAAATATATAACAATGATACTTTTTAAAGTACAAGTGTTATATAACGACAAATATATATATATATATATATATATATATATATATATATATATATATATATATATATATATATATATATATATTTTTTTTTTTAAAGGTGACAACCATATTTTTTAAGCACAAGTTATTTTGACAACATAAAATTGTTAAGTTATACAAAATTATAAAATATATAATAAAAACACATGTTCTATTCTTAAATACCGTATGTGAAATATGCTGGATAAATAAAACAAAAAAATGCCTAAATATAATATACAGTAATTTTTTTGGTTTGAAATACAGTATTAAAAAAATTCCATTTCTTTCATAATGAAAAACGTGGGAAGCTTCTTATAGTGGGCACATTTTTTATCGCGCAAAAAATTTGAGATTTACGAAAACTAATTTATGAAAACTTACAACACAATTAAGTTCCATTACCAATTAAACTTCTTACAAAATTTCAAATCCTGTTTATCAAAACAGAAAATTTCAAATCCTTAAAGATAAGCATTTTACTACTACCAATTTTTCACCGAGTACTATTTTATTTCCGCAAACGATTTTTACCAAAACTCCATTGTTCTTCCCTCAAGAAATAAAAAAATCCATGATGCTCCTGAAAAAATTCCACATAATAAGAAGATTACCAAGCGAGTTCTTTATGGGCGTTGCTTCTAAAACGATAGCTAAGATTGCAAAGGTAACAGCTCACATCAAAGGTGAATTGCATTTTACCTCAGAACGCCCCTGCACTCGGCCTGGTAGCGCTAAATAAGTCATAAATGTCCGGTCAATCGCTTGAGACCGTCGTCCTCGCTTGTCTAAAAGGGCTGGCCAGAGTTGACAAGACCTTTATGTTTCACACTTATATGGGGGTGATCATTCTACTATTTTTCCTATGTGGGACATTACATTCTCCCCCCTATAATCAAGGCGTCTCGCCAGACGGCCGAGATCGTTCTCGGATCGTCCCTACCAGAGGTAACTTCAGAGGCCATCCTTACACCGCCTTCTTGTGCGGTGCGGCGCATAGTTCCGTCGATGATAGTCGGCTCTGAATACCATTCTCAGAACGCCCCTGCACTCGGCCTGGTAGCGCTAAATGAGTCATAAATGTCCGGTCAACTGCTTAGACCGTCGTCCTCGCTTGGTCTAAAAGGGCTAGCCCGAGTTGACAAGACCTTTATGTTTCACACTTATATGGGGGTGATCATTCTACTATTTTTCCTATGTGGGACATTACAACCTCCATCAAGGTAAGTTTTTTTTTTTCGTCTAGATTGATTTCACCATAGATTCACTGTAGGAGGTGAATCGCATAAATATATTTTTCGGTTTAAAGTTGAATCTACAAATTTATTTTGAAGAATTATTGTCTTTTCTCAAACATCTAGTATAGAATGTGAGGTTTATATTTTATTTTGGAATGATAAAAGGTGGAAGCTCCATTGGTAATCTCCATTTTATTTTGGAATGATAAAAGGTGAAGACAACGATTTTTACCAAAACTCCATTTTGAGGGAAATTGGCCAATTGACCCGACCCAAACCCGTTTTTTTCCAAGGAAAAACAGACGCATTATCCCTCATATGGCCTGACATCTCTCCTTCCCGTTCTATCCCACGATCAGCAACCAAAAAAACCTCCCCACTCTCTGCTCCTTAAAACTCCTCCACACCCCATGATCTGTATAACCGAAACACTTTTTCGATTTTCCTACGTATTTCTTTCCATTTCTCCACACCAAATTTCAAACGGCATGCTAACCATCTATGCTGTTTTTTTTCTCTATCAGTTTTCATTTCTCCAATTGTGCTGATCAACAATCCCAACAAATGGATCAAGAGAAATACAGCATCGATGGGGCTTAGGTAAGAGTGGATTTCGATTGCACCTTGGATGAATTTCAATTTTCGTATGTTTCACATGATAATCAAAGCCTTTTTCCCTTCATCGTTGGACCAATTTTGATGCTAACAGGTAGATGATCCGGGCTGATAGAAATCACGATTGCCGGTCGATAAACACGGCTGGTGAATTTATCCCGGCATAAGGATGCAATAAGAACTCAGGTAAGAATTGCAACTTCAATCTAAATTTACTGATTTTACTTTTTATTTTAGAAATTTAACCTTTTGCACGAAGCAAAATCGAGAATAATTGCAAAATTCAAGTCTTCTTCTAATTTAAGATCTTGCAATGTCATTCTCAGATTAAGTTTGGAGTCTTATGGGCTTCTAAGTTGCGATTTCAAGCCAATCGGGTCATTTAGGATTGTTACTTGGTTTGGAGTGGAGGCAGCTATAAGAGAGTTACAGTTGGCAAGGGCAAGAACTGTAGTAGTTTTAATTTTATTTTTATCATAAAGGAACCAATAGCAGTGACATCACAAAAGCATGATCCAGCTTCAAAGTATAAATTTTAATCGAAGGCTACATTTTTCCCTCAATAAAGCAGTTTCTTCCAGAATTGCGATTTCATAAGTATGCGGTGATAATTTTCCGAATATAATTTATGCTTGAAGAATTTTTGTGATCTTTAATATGTTTGTATCCACAGAAGTACATTGGCACGGTATCAAATGAACTTTATTTTGGTGTTTGCTCAGGTTGTAGTGAATAACTTGGAGGATGAGCATGAGTCGGTAGATATGGCAACATCAACATCCTACATTTTTATAAGGATCATGTTACCTTATCAATTGCCCCTAGGTAAGTGTTTCTTTACTACTGGCAATCTATTTTCATGAAGGTCGTATTGTTTATTACATGGAATTTGATGATTAAATGTTGCAGCTTATGTCTCCTTAGTTTAGGTTTTCTGTCCATTTAGGAAAAATGTTGCTGAAGCTGAAACTCAAAAATTAAAGTAAAGTTTACCTCTAAACATGTTACTAAGTTGTATCTAATCTCTACTCTATATGTCTGCAACTTTTATGAAAAGGTTGAGACTTTTTCCCTTCATATATTTGTACAGAAGCAGATATAACTTTCTGTATCTTATTTTCAATTTATTTTTTTAATGCCTGGATTATTAATGCTTCCAAACATCATTTTAGTTTCATTCAAATTTATCTTTGTATACATTCATGGTCCTCATCTCAAGTTGTGATAAATAAGATGACACGACCTCTCACAAGCAGATATATAGGCAAATACATTGAGTCATGAGAAGGTTTGACAAAATGTTGTAATGATTGAGCTTCACTATAAATTTGTAATTGTTAGCCGTGATATACACTAGGCATCATTGCATCAAGAACATCACTCTTTTTTACCGGTACTATTACATATTAGATATGAATGTATCACGTAAAATGAATTTCCGTTTTCTCTCAGGTTGTGCAATTCCTTTCAGTATCATCGAATTTCAGCTTATTTTGACATGGTCAACCCGGACAAAAATTTGTTGGAGATGATTTTGGTAGCTATGGAATGGATACATAGATGCTATGTGCATGCATTCTTGGATTCTTGGAGAATGCAGAATCATAGGTCTTCATTTTTTTAGCAGGTTCACATTGAAATGTTTGGCACTGGAGTCTCAAAGCGAGCACACTTTCTGCTTTGTGCTTTGGGTTAAAATATTTGCTTTCATCTTAATATTTACGATGTTTATCATAGCAAACATTGGAATTGCTTTATTCATTGTCTTAGCTAGCAACAATCATACAATCCCAAACTATTTGTTGTTCTTACAGTTGACACAAACAAGTATATAATCCGTCTTTACCTTCTCTCAGGCAATAGTTATATTTTTGTTCTTTGTTATTCCATGTACTATGTAATGGAGTCAAATTCTAATTCAGAGTAGTGTGCAGGGTCCAAGATTCTTCTTCCAAAGCTAACACTTTCTCTATAAAAGAAAAATCTCAGAATATCATTCAAGAGCAGAGTGTTTACCATCTGGTTTTTGTATTTTCTTTTCTTTTTATATATAATGCCTTACTTAATACTTTACGATTATGTGAAGACTAGAGTGTTTACCATCATGGTTTGAAATAAATGTTTTAATTGTCCTTAATCTGTGATTAGTTCTTATGCAGACCCTATCATCACAGACTTTTATATGGCTAAAGACTTGATTGAACAATTCATTGAATCATGATATTTAATTGTTTCATGCTATTTTTTTTTTTTCTTAGGTGTTTTTGCTTCACTACACCTAACTTTTGTATGCTACTGTTGTAGGATAATTGTGCAATCGTTGAACTAGAAAAATCTCAAATCATCACAGTCGAGAGAGAAAAATCAAAGCATGATTTTTCGGATAATAGAAGAGCAACTTTGACAAAGTTGGGGAGGTTGTGTGGTAGGGAAGATATGTTATTTTCAACATCGAAGGGTTTGGTCATCGTTTTACATTTGCACAACACATTTTCATCTTAACGTACTTGAGTTGTTACTATTTTTTATATTTTGTTTCCAATATCAATATACGTTGATTCAGATATACATTTGCTTTCTTTTCCCCTTTATTGTTTGGTATCATCAATTTTCTTGACATTTAGATGAAAAAATAACTTTCATCATTATTATGTTTTATGTTCAGTTTCATCGTTTTTCTTGAAGTTTTGATGAAAAAAAACTTCAGTGACTCACATGTTTTATGTAACAACTTCTATTACACGGTCATTACATTCTTTATCTTAGTAAACATGTGTTATTTCTTTGGTAATTTTATGACATTTCCATATTTAATTATCCCATGCATAGCACGGGTTTTTACATTTAGTATATATATATATATATATATATATATATATATATATATATATATATATATATATATATAAAATCTAAGAATGCTGCAATTTTCGGACCTTTTTGTGGAAGGATTTTATGGATATTGATCCCCTAGAGCTAAAGCTGATTTACCATTCTCTCTCTCTCTCTCTCTCTATATATATATATATATATATATATATATATATATATATTTGAGCATTTTACCTGCATTTGATTTATTACCCGCTCCGCAACCCGGTTTTTTGCCACAGAAAAAAAAACAAAAAAAAAACATACGTCTTAAAAAAAAAACAAAGTATTACGGGAAAAAATAAATAAAAAAAATTAAAATAAACCTACAGAATTCCTATCCACTCCACGTTCCCAAATCTTCCTCGCAATCTTTTCACTTGCATCCACGATTTCCAAAAACCCTTCACCTCCATTAACTTCAAAACCGTTTTCTTCTCCATTCAAACCTCCACCTTAGTCGTTCCATTTCCACATCCCTCAAACACCGAACCGTCTTCCTTCTATGATTCAATATTCTACACCTCTGGAATCCTCTTTCAACAGCTTTGAATGCTTCGATTGAATCCTCTATCTGATTGAATCGTTTTCCATCTCAGTCAAGCATCGATTTTCATCGATTGCTGAGAAGACCGTATAATCATCGATGAAGCATTCAGTTGGTGGTGGTGTAGCTGGTGGTGGTCGTGGTTCTTCGATTCCGGTGGGTCGGGTCAGTACCGGAGCTCCAATGAAGGTCAGTTGGATTTTTTTTATTATAACGGTGTTATTTTTTTATTATTGTTTTTTGTTTTTCGTTTTTGGGCTCTTTTCTGCAAATTTCATAAGAGTAATTCTGGTGTTGCAGGTGTTTCATTCCGGTGAAACACAAACTTTTTATGAAATGCTTTTTTTGTGAACTGATTTTTGAATTTTTTTGAAATTTGATATGCAGCTTGCCGTGAAAAAGGTGTCATCTTCTTTGAAAGAAGCCTGCGAATGGAAAGGCAGAGAAGGATCCGAACAAGCCTAAGAAGCCTGCTAGCGCTTTCTTCGTCTTCATTATTTTCACTCATCAAGATTTATTCTCTTTTGCTTGCAACTGCTTTGTTGATTAATTTTTTTTTGTTTTTGGATAATCTAGGGAAGACTTCAGGAAGACGTATAAGGAGAATCATCCATACAACAAACCTGTTGCTAACCGAAACACTTTTTCGATTTTCCTACGTATTTCTTTCCATTTCTCCACACCAAATTTCAAACGGCATGCTAACCAGCTATGCTGTTTTTTTCTCTATCGTTTTCATTTCTCCAATTGTGCTGATCAACAATCACAACAAATGGATCAAGAGAAATACAAAGATCGATGGGGCTTAGGTAAGAGTGGATTTCGATTGCACCTTGGATGAATTTCAATTTTCGTATGTTTCACATGATAATCAAAGCCTTTTTCCCTTCATCGTTGGACCAATTTTGATGCTAACAGGTAGATGATCCGGGCTGATAGAAATCATGATTGCCGGTCGATAAACACGGCTGGTGAATTTATCCCGGCATAAGGATGCAATAAGAACTCGTAAAAATTGCAACTTCAATCTAAATTTACTGATTTTACTTTTTATTTTAGAAATTTAACCTTTTGCACGATGCAAAATCGAGAATAATTGCAAAATTCAAGTCTTCTTCTAATTTAAGATCTTGCAATGTCATTCTCAGATTAAGTTTGGAGTCTTATGGGCTTCTAAGTTGTGATTTCAAGCCAATCGGGTCATTTAGGATTGTTACTTGGTTTGGAGTGGAGGCAGCTATAAGAGAGTTACAGTTGGCAAGGGCAAGAACTGTAGTAGTTTTAATTTTATTTTTATCATAAAGGAACCAATAGCAGTGACATCACAAAAGCATGATCCAGCTTGAAGTATAAATTTTAATCAAAGGCTACATTTTTCCCTCAATAAAGCAGTTTCTTCCAGTGCGATTTCATAAGTATGCGGTGATAATTTTCCGAATATAATTTATGCTTGAAGAATTTTTGTGATCTTTTAATATGTTTGTATCCACAGAAGTACATTGGCACGGTATCAAATGAACTTTATTTTGGTGTTTGCTCAGGTTGTAGTGAATAACTTGGAGGATGAGCATGAGTCGGTAGATATGGCAACATCAACATCCTACATTTTTATAAGGATCATGTTACCTTATCAATTGCCCCTAGGTAAGTGTTTCTTTACTACTGGCAATCTATTTTCATGAAGGTCGTATTGTTTATTACATGGAATTTGATGATTAAATGTTGCAGCTTATGTCTCCTTAGTTTAGGTTTTCTGTCCATTTAGGAAAAATGTTGCTGAAGCTGAAACTCAAAAATTAAAGTAAAGTTTAACTCTAAACATGTTACTAAGTTGTATCTAATCTCTACTCTATATGTCTGCAACTTTTATGAAAAGGTTGAGACTTTTTCCCTTCATATATTTGTACAGAAGCAGATATAACTTTCTGCATCTTATTTTCAATTTATTTTTTTAATGCCTGGATTATTAATGCTTCCAAACATCATTTTAGTTTCATTCAAATTTATCTTTGTATACATTCATGGTCCTCATCTCAAGTTGTGATAAATAAGATGACACGGCCTCTCACAAGCAGATATATAGGCAAATACATTGAGTCATGAGAAGGTTTGACAAAATGTTGTAATGATTGAGCTTCACTATAAATTTGTAATTGTTAGCCGTGATATACACTAGGCATCATTGCATCAAGAACATCACTCTTTTTTACCGGTACTATTACATATTAGATATGAATGTATCACGTAAAATGAATTTCCGTTTTCTCTCAGGTTGTGCAATTCCTTTCAGTATCATCGAATTTCAGCTTATTTTGACATGTTCAACCCGGACAAAAATTTGTTGGAGATGATTTTGGTAGCTATGGAATGGATACATAGATGCTATGTGCATGCATTCTTGGATTCTTGGAGAATGCACAATCATAGGTCTTCATTTTTTTAGCAGGTTCACATTGAAATGTTTGGCACTGGAGTCTCAAAGCGAGCACACTTTCTGCTTTGTGCTTTGGGTTAAAATATTTGCTTTCTGCAATTAATTAGCCTCCAATTATCATTCAAATTTGTTTTTTTTTATTGCGGTTTCTATGTATTTCTGGCTGTTTATAACGTCCAGTGATTGTTGTTTTTTTGGAATTTTTGTGTCCAGTGATTGTTGTTTTTTTTTAATTGCGGTTTCTATGTATTTTTGTTTATTTGGAATTTTTGTTTTTTTGGTTTCATTGTCAATTTTTATATGGTATCGTTCTTCAGCCTAGAAGATTTCGTTTTTATCTCATTATCTATTTTCATTCGCAGGAGTTATGCTCATTAATTTTTTTGTAATATGTTATCTATTTTCATTCGCAGAGATGACGACAAAGTTCGGATATCAGGCCGATTTAACAAACACTATCATGGTAATTTATTTATTTTACACGAATGATATTCGATTTTGATCTCAGATCTTGATGATATCTCTGCTGATTCAATTGTATCGTTGTGATTTCTTGAAGAGTGCAATTGATTTTTAGGTTTTCTTGCGAAGAAATAGACTAATGGCTTCGAGAGTTGGATACATACAAAACGATATTCTGTTGTTGCGCTCTAACAAGGTTGGTGGAACTCAGATATTTAGGAGTAGTTTTTTTATGTTATCTTAGACATTTTTCATTGTCAATTTTCATATGGTGTCGTTCTTCGATCTAGAAGTTTTTCTATCCCAAATTCAAATCCGACTATCCGATCTTTGGTGCTTGGTTGTTATATTTTTCATGGTTCGGACACTGCATGGCAATTCACAAAGCGATCACTTATGAACAATTACATTTTGCCTCATAAAGATGAAATGTCAGATCTGTATTCATCGAATCTCAAACTCCAGGGAAGAAGCAAGAAACTAGAAACTAGATAAGAAAACAGAGCCATCATTAATGTAGGGAAAATGCTTTAATGAGATAAGATTGAACAATCTATAAACAGTTTCTTGAAATTTGAAGCATAAAAGTTCAATTAAAAATATATTAGGTTATTGTTGTAGTAATGTGAAAAACGGTTGTTGTTGGCTGTAGGCTGTTGTTGGTGGAACTGTATATTTAGGAGTAGTTTTTTTATGTTATCTAGCAGCATTTGTCACCATCCCCATTCACTACTTGGATTCATTTACTATTGTAATTTTGTTTTGCAGATTTATGAGGTTGAATGCTTTTGTTTTGGGAGTT
Source organism: Gentiana macrophylla (assembly GCA_026214975.1). Classification (NCBI taxonomy): domain Eukaryota; kingdom Viridiplantae; phylum Streptophyta; class Magnoliopsida; order Gentianales; family Gentianaceae; genus Gentiana; species Gentiana macrophylla. The sequence continues at coordinate 41,253 of JAOBSW010000412.1, read as the reverse complement.
AGTATGACTAATTCCTTTAGCCAAGTAACTTGCCATTGCAATTTTTTATTTATTTTTTCTTCCAAGCAGCCGGTTCCTTTGATTTTTTCACTCACGTTTTAATACTCACAGACACAAATTCATTATCATGCATGCCTGTTGTTTTTTTCTTCCCACCTTGATTTTGCAGGCTTATGGTCATTGGGGAAGCCGGAATAGAAGTAATTCTTCGAGGTTGTTTTTTTTTTTTTTTTTCATTTCCAGTAATTTCCAACAGAAGTGAATGCTCGATTGTATAATTTGCTTTCTCTGCAGACTTTTCCAGATTGATAAATGTGTATAAAATTGATTGTCTAGCTAACCATAAATTCATTTCTACAACAGGATCACTCGGTGGAAATACATTGATTTATACATGGTTACAATGAAAGTGATAAGAGATCTCGCAAATCGTTCATACTTCTACTTTATGATTGCTACATGTTTACAGTAAAATATTTTCTGTAGCGTTAGTGTAGTTTCATATTCTAGCATGCTAACCATTCTCAATAAAATATTTCGTTCGGCCCTCTTCTGATGTTTCTCTAAATCGCCCTTGGTTCTTCCGTTATATAGGGGATTCGGGTGGGAAGCCAACATTCATGAGGTGAATTGTTGTGTACATTCAATGTTGGATTTCTGGAAAATTTGAAGAAAAAAAATCTTTGTTTCTACTTTTCCAGATTGGCCATAACCTACATGCGAAAATTCAGGCATCTATTTAACTTGGATTTATATTTGTTTATTTCTTTTTATTGTGGTGGGTGTTGTGATTGAGAATGTCGCTTCACAACTAAATTCATTCTTGCCCTTTGATTCATGTTTTCTAGGTATGCAGATGACATGGATAGTTGGAAATGTCAAGAGGGATATTGTAATATTCCGATTTTCGGGAAAGGGCAGACGTGTCTTTTTGCGAAAACGAAATATTGGATTCGTTTTCCTTTTATTCGGAGTTAAATAATTTGGCGTTTTATATATATGTATCTTCGAGTTATGTATATATATAAATAAAGGAAAGATCTTTTTTTTTAAAAAGGGGCATATAAGGAAAAGCCTAAGTTTTGGGAGTAGGTATTTAAACGGAAAATAACAATGACCTAATCCTGTTGTTAATCACAAAATCAGGATTTGAAACACCCTAAACCCATCCCTGCGGCTGTGAGAGAGAAAAGAGGGAGAGACAAGAGTTTTCCTCATTTTCGAGAGAAGGAGTTAACCGTTTTCGCATCGGAATCAAGTTTTGGAATCGTTGAGAAGAGGACTACGTTTGGATACCAGTTTGGTTGCCAAAGTTGCAGTCTTTTGCTGGTTTTGGTTCAGTTTTCTGGGCTGTTTTAAGGTAAGGAAAATAAATCCTATGATCTCCTTGCTTTTATAAGGTTAGATGCAATTGTAGGTTGTAGTTGGTGCTAGAATGATGTGTTGGTGGTTTGAGTTTGGTCTATAAGTATCATGGCATGTTTAGATATAAGTTTCTTTGTGTTCCCTGTGGCTGCTTTTGCTTTGGTTTTTAGTTGAAATACGATCCGAAATCGCATGGTGATGAAGTTAGGGTTCCAGTCGAACCCAGGTGGACGGGCGTCCGGTATTCTGGACGGGCGTCCAGCCTTGGTCTTTTCTCAGACGGGCGTCTGGCTTATCCGACGGGGCGTCTGAGGGTAATTTTTACATTCGTGATTGAAATGCTTTTAGGTGGACGGGCGTCAGGTATAGTGGGCGGGCGTCCGGTCTTGACGGGCGCCCGTGAGGTTCCAGACGGCGCCCATGTCTTTAAACGGGCGTTTGACTGCTTTTATTTGTTTTCATTTATTTTCATCGTTTCACTTAGTTTCGTGTTTTATACTCATGTGTTTACTGTTTTAAACCCTTAAACATGATATATTAACATTGACTAAATATAAACAAGCCTGAATTGAGCTTCTGATTCGTTCAGTTAAAACACCGAATGTACTCTTAAAGGGAGTTGAAGTTCGGATCCGTGAGAAGAACATGATAGGCTTGTGCTTTGATGAATTAGCATTCATCAATGTCTGTGTATGTGCTAGGACTTGTCCGTGTCTAGTGGTCTAGGAAGAGAGTAGTATGTGTGAGGGAGATTATTTGAAAACACTTAGGCTGGCTAGTTAATAACTTAATAAACAACGTATGTGACTAGTAAAAGATTAAACAACATGTCTCTCTTGGCTAGGCACCAGGCTAAATCGCGATGCATGTGCTACCTCTCGAAGGTAGAAGAACTTCGGAGTCAAAAAGACCCTAAGTGCGGAGGACTCTCTGTTTGAGGTGTGCGTGCTATCGGAGTCTACCTTTTCTAGACTTCGTGGGTATTGGTGTGATCCACTTGATATGTTGCAAAAGAGTGTTCCCAAGGTAGAAGAACTCAGAGGTCAAAGACCCTAAGTACTGAGGGACTCTGCTTTGAGGGGATGCGCAGTAGTGCCCTTGAGTGCGGTTGTAACATAGATAGGTTAAGTTAAAAAGATTAGTCACAACATGTTGATGAGCATGAAGTGAACCCTAGATTGAGTCGGTCTCTTATAACCAAATAAACGACTTAAATATCTTTCCTTATAATTTCTTTTGGTTTCATAGCTTCTCTTTCTTGCTTGAGTACATTGTACTTACCTCGAATGCATTTTCTTTTATGTGTTTGGGGGTGAGAAGACGAATGTGTGTTCGAGGAGAGTTTTGACGACGACGTGTGAAGCGCTCGTTGAAGTTTCAAGAATGTTTCTTTTACTTTTTCTTTGGTGGCCCTTGTTTTGATTACGAGGTAGATCGTTGGTTTCTTTTGGTTGCTACGTCTCGACTTTTGGGATTTCGTACTTTTCCAATGTAATAATTTACATTTCCATCTTTAGAATTTCTTGTTTCTATTCTTAGACGTTGAATAAAATATATACCCGAGTTTTGCTTCCGTTTTGCTTTCATTTGATTCGACATAGTAGAGGCTTACGTATAAAATGAATTTACTTTTATTTTATACGTGCCGAACGTTCCTTTTCCGGATAAGGACTCGGTGTCCGGGAACGGGGCGTTACAGTTGGTATCAGAGAAAAGCGTTCTTAGAATTCCTTTCTTTAAGATAAGTTTCTTTAGATCTTTAGTAACGTCTGGTTTTCTTGATCTTTCAGCATGGTAACGACAAGAAGAGGCGTTCGTGGAGCTGGGAGCTCAGGGGTTAGTCAAGGGGCAGAGAGCCCAGTGCCCGTAGTAGGGGGTGGATTTGTGAGGCAGAATCCTTCGCCTCGTTTGAGTCTTTCGCCACCACCCCATACAGCCACGCCTACACCACGGTCTCAACAGGATGTGTCACCGAGGCCGCATCAGAATCTGCCACCCCGACCACCGCCAAGATATAACTACATTTATGGAGAGCCTGGACAAGCACCTATTCGTGTCACTGTAATAGGCGACATTCCACCGATTAGTGCGCCACCACCAGTGACCAATGTGTATCCACCACCATCTAGTGCTTATCCTCCGGTGTATCCTCGGCGGCGGTTGTTTCTTTTACCCCTCCTCCTGTAGGTCATGTTCCTCAACCTACGATACCACCTTCACCACGCTTTGACCACCAAAGAAGGCGTCGGTCATCCACCCTTTGGTTTTCAAAGCAACCTCAACAAAGATCGGTTTTATCGGGGTACTATCCGTATCGAAATGAGCCTCAAGTAATCCCACCTTATCCTCAACATCAAGCAGATGATATCAGCGCATGTATCTTATGGTTACCCTCCGGTTCACCACCCACCAGCTTAGACCGGCTTTTGAGCAAACACCGGTGGTGGATTGGTATCTGAGATTGAGGAGAAACCGAGTTGAGAACTTCTTTGGTAATGTGGAGCATTCTAAAGCGAGAGGAGTGGATAAGGGGATTCGAGAAAGCTTGTAGGAACATACATGTTCTGAGACAAAATGGCACAAGCGATCGCTTTTATCTTTGGGATCGTGAAGCATGGATTGATGCCGTTCAAAGCGGCAATGGTAAGGTAACGGATTAGGAAGGGTTCAAGACGATGTTTTATAATGAGTACTTCCCGTTTCTGATTCAAGCGAGATAAAGCAAGTCAATTCTGAAGCACAAGCAAGGTAATCACTGACAAAGTGGCCAAGATACTAATAAGTTCAATGAGCTAGGAAGGTTCTATCCGGAATTGATGAAGGTAGAAGAGAGAAAGATGGCCCTCTATAAGGATGGGTTGGCCTACGAGATTCAGTCGGGCATGCTAGGATTCACGGCAAGGAATATGGCAGAGTTGATGAATAAAGCCTTGGAAGTCGAAACTTTCAGGAAGAGAGCTACAGTGGTTGTCAATAATAAGAGAAATTTCGGGACGAGTCAAGGCAGTTATAGGGGAGCGCCACAGCAAGCAGCCAAGAAGACTACGGCTCCTACAGCAGCTAAGGCCCCGAACAGTGCACCACTTTGCCCCAAGTGCAACAGAAATCATACAGGAGAGTGCAGGCAGAGTAGTAACGGTTGTTACGTTTGTGGTGAGCAAGGACACTTTTCTAGAGCGTGTCCAAACAGAGGAAACAAGAGTGGTTCGAGCCAAGGTAGCGGGAGAGGCGGCCCGAGCCGACCGGTTCGAGTTTTTGCAGCGGATGCTAATTTTGTGGAACCAGAGGATGACGTTATTTCAGGTACCATGTTTTGTTTCATTCTTTTGTTAAGATATTTTATAGCGTGATTATTCATGTTGTAACTATATTTAAATAAATGAATATGCATCCTAGGTACGATAATGTTAGAAAACTTAGTGGTCAAGGCTTTGTTTGACACGGGAGCGTCAAATACTTTTGTGTCAACCAAGGTAGCTAAGAAGTTGGATTTACCTTCAGAGCCTTTAAGAAACACTTTGGAGATAACTACGCCGTTAGGGAAGGTAACAAGGGTAACTAGAATGATACCACAAGTGGAAGTTCGAGTCGGACCTTATCGATGTAAGAGCAACTTTACAGTTTTGGACTTTTCGGATTTTGATGTAATCCTCGGAATAGATTGGCTATCCGAGAATTATGTACACTTGGACTGTAAAGAGAAGAAAGTGACTTTTAAAGTACAGAAATCGCACAAGACATATCAAGGTAATGTATACAAGCCGAGTAAGAAGAAACATCCGATCATATCAGCGGTTAAGGCAGTAAGGGCTTGTCAGAAGGGTTGTGAGGGCTACTTGTTGTATGCAGTGGACGTGGAACAAGTGAAGCCTAAGTTCGAGGAGACTCCCATAGTGAGGGAATACCCTGAGGTATTTCCAGAAGAGTTACCGGGAAACATGCCGGACAGAGAGATAGAGTTTGAAATTCAGTTGATACCGGGAGCGGCACCAGTCGCTAAAGCACCTTACAGAATGGCACCGGCTGAATTAAAGGAGTTGAAAGCTCAACTTAAAGATATGCTTGAAAGGAACATAATTCAGCCCGAAGACTCTCGCTTGGGGAGCCCCTGTTTTGTTCGTGAAGAAGAAGAAAGATGGCGGCATGAGAATGTGTATCGACTACAGAGCACTGAACAACCTTACCATCAAGAATAAGTATCCTCTACCAAGAATAGATGATCTGTTTAATCAGCTGCAAGGTAAGAGAGTGTTTTCCAAGATCGACCTGAGATCCGGATATCATCAGCTGAAGGTTAAGATAGCAGATATACCGAAGACGGCTTTCAGTACGAGATATGGACATTATGAGTTCCTTGTTATGCCTTTTGGACTCACTAATGCTCCATCTGCATTTATGGATTTGATGCAAATGAGTTTTCATGCCGTGCTTGGATAAGTTCGTGATAGTGTTCATAGACGATATCCTAGTTTACTCTAAGGATGAGAAAGAACACGAGGAACACTTAAGGATAGTGTTGGACACACCAAAGAAGAATCGGTTATGCGCAAAGTTTTCCAAGTGTGACTTTTGGTTGGATCGAGTGAGTTTCTTGGGTCATGTAATTTCGGAGATGGTATTCAAGTTGATCCAAAGAAAGATCGAGGCGATTGAGAATTGGCCTAAACCTACCACGATTTGAAGTAAGAAGTTTTCTTGGGTTGGTGGTTACTACCGGAAGTTCGTACAAGATTTTTCAAGATAGCTACTCCACTCACCAGGTGACACGAAAAAATGTGAAATTTGAATGGACTAATGAGTGTGATAAGGCCTTTCATACCTTGAAGAGTAAGTTGACTACGGCACCGAGTGTTAGCGATTCGGAGATTTTTGATAACTATGATGTCTACACGGATGCTTGGGACGGGGTTTGGGTTGTGTGTTGATGCAAGGAGGAAAAGTGATAGCTTATGCATCTAGGCGATTGAAGGTACATGAGAAGAATTACCCGACACATGATCTAGAGTTGGCGGGTAGTATTTGCCTTAAAGACTTGGAGGCATTACTTATATGGGGTTAAAGCAAGGATCTTCACCGACCATAAGAGTTTAAAGTATTTCTTCACACAAGAGAACCTGAATATGAGACAGAGGAGATGGTTAGAGTTCGTTAAGGACTATGATTTGGACATTCAGTACCATCCGGGTAAAGCGAATGTAGTGGCAGATGCTCTGAGCAGAAACCGATGTTTGCGACTTCCAAAGGTTGAGGTAATGGCGAAAAGGTTTGATGGGTTGGAAATCAGAAGCTTCGATCGATTGAGGACCGGCGCTTTGTGGCACCGTTGTTAGCAAGATCAGAGTTGATGGATGATATTCGGGGAAAGCAAGACGAAGACCCGGTTTTGTTGGATTTGAAGCGTGTTGCTAGGGAGAAGCCTACGGTTGGTTACGTGTTGGATAAAAGTGGAAATCTGTGGTATCGGGATCGTCTATGTGTACCTAACGTTGGCGACTTGAGACAAAGAATTATGGAAGAAGCACATAGGATAGCTTTTGCGGTTCATCCGGGTGCTACTAAAATGTATAGAGACTTAAAGGAAAGATTTTGGTGGCCCTCGATGAAAGTGGAAATAGCCAAGTTTGTGGCCGAGTGTGATGTATGTCGAGAAGGTTAAGGCGGAGCATAGAAGACCGGTGGAATGCTTAAGCCATTGGATATCCCGGAATGGAAATGGGATAAGATCACAATGGACTTCATCACCGGATTACCTAAGACAAGAGGCGGACACGACGCAATTTGGTAATCGTGAGATGATTGACCAAATCGCCCATTTCTTACCGTACAAGGTCGACATGCCATTAAAGAAGATGACGACACTATATCCGACAATATAGTGAAGTTACATGGAGTTCGATCTCGATAGTTTCGACCGTGATTCGAGATTCGTAAGTCGGTTTTGGAAGAGCTTGCAAGAAGCCTTCGGGACCAAGTTGGATTTGAGCACGGCTTTTCATCCTCGACATGATGGACAATCTGAGAGGACCATCCGGACACTTTCGAGGACATGTTGAGAGCTTGTGTTTTGGAGGTAGGCGGATCATGGGATGATTACCTATCGGTAGCGGAGTTTGCCTACAACAATAGTTTTCACACGAGTATAGGCATGCCGCCGTTTGAAGCGTTGTATGGGAGAAGATGCCGCACGCCACTATTTTGGGATGAAGTCGGGGAGAGACAGATTACAGGGCCAGAGATGGTTGAACAAGCAAAGGAAAGGGTTCAGTTGGTCAAGAAGAATCTGAAGGCAGCTCAAGACAGACAGAAAAGTTGGGCTGATGTTAGAAGAAGACCTCTTGAGTTTGAAGTCGGCGATAGAGTTTACCTACGGGCTTCACCGATGAAGGGAGTGAAACGCTTTGGACAAAAAGGAAAGCTAAGTCCAAGGTATGTTGGACCTTTTGAGATTTTGGAGAGAGTTGGGACGTTAGCTTATAAGCTTCAGTTGCCAGAATCAATGTCGAGAGTCCATAATGTGTTTCACGTTTCGATGTTGAAAAAGTGTTTGACGAAGAATGATGTGGAAACTACGGTTGACCCAGAAATCTTACAAGATAACCTTGCATATGACGAGAGACCGATCAGGATCCTAGACCGGAAAGAAAAGATGATTAAGAGACGGATGATCCCTTTGGTGTTAGTTCAGTGGAGCAATCATTCACCCGAGGAGGCAACTTGGGAAGTGGAAAGCGACATGCTTAGTGAGTTCCAAGAGTTTGGGGATTTACCAGGTATGTTCTAGTTTAGAGGACGAAACTCCTTTTAAGGGGGGGAGAATGTAATATTCCGATTTTCGGGAAAGGGCAGACGTGTCTTTTGCGTAAAACGAAATATTGATTCGTTTTCCTTTATTCGAGTTAAATAATTTGGCGTTTTATATATATGTATCTTCGAGTTATGTATATATATAAATAAAGGAAAGATCTTTTTTTTTAAAAGGGGCATATAAGGAAAAGCCTAAGTTTTGGGAGTAGGTATTTAAGCGGAAAATAACAATGACCTAATCCTCATTGTTAATCACAAAATCAGGATTTGAAACACCCTAAACCCATCCTCAAGGGCCGTGAGAGAGAAAAGAGGGAGAGACAAGAGTTTTCCTCATTTTCGAGAGAAGGAGTTAACCGCTTTAGCATCGGAATCAAGTTTTGGAATCGTTGAGAAGAGGACTACGTTTGGATACCGCTTTGGTTGCCAAAGTTGCGCTTTTTGTTTGGTTTTGGTTCGATTTTAAGGGCTGTTTTAAGGTAAGGAAAATAAATCCTATGATCTCCTTGCTTTTATAAGGTTAGATGCAATTGTAGGTTGTAGTTGGTGCTAGAATGATGTGTTGGTGGTTTGAGTTTGGTCTATAAGTATCATGGCATGTTTAGATATAAGTTTGCTTTGTGTTCTGTCTTTGCTTTTGCTTTGGTTTTTAGTTGAAATACGATCCGGAAATCGCATGGTGATGAAGTTAGGGTTCCATCGAACCCAGTGGACGGGCGTCCGGTATTCGGACGGGCGTCCAGCCTTTGTCTTTTCTCGCACGGCGTCGGCTTATCCGACGGGCGTCTGAGGGGTAATTTTACATTCGAGATTGAAATCGCTTTAGGTGGACGGGCGTGCAGGTATAGTGGACGGGCGTCCCAGTCTTGGACGGGCGTCCAGATGAGGTTCCAGGCGGGCGTCCATGTCTTTAAACGGGCGTTTGACCTGCTTTATTTGTTTTATTTGCTTTCATCGTTTTGAATTAGTTTCAGGTTTTATACTCATGTGTTTACTTGTTTTAAACCCTTAAACATGATATATTAACATTGAATAAATATAAACAAGCCTGAATTGAGCTTCTGATTCGTTCAGTTAAAACACCGAATGTACTCTTAAAGGGAGTTGAAGTTCGGATCCGTGAGAAGAACATGATAGGCTTGTGCTTTGATGAATTAGCATTCATCAATGTCTGTGTATGTGCTAGGACTTGTCCGTGTCTAGTGGTCTAGGAAGAGAGTAGTATGTGTGAGGAGATTATTTGAAAACACTTAGGGTGGGCTAGTTAATAACTTAATAAACAACGATGTGACTAGTAAAAGATTAAACAACATGTCTCTCTTGGCTAGGCACCAGGCTAAATCGCGATGCATGTGCTACCTCTGAAGGTAGAAGAACTTCGTAGGTCAAAAAGACCCTAAGTACGGAGGGACTCTGCTGAGGTGTGCGTGCTATCGGAGTCTACCTTTTCTAGACTTCGTGGGTATTGGTGTGATCCACTGATATGTTGCAAAAGAGTGTTCCCAAGGTAAAGAACTCAGAGGTCAAAGACCCTAAGTACAGAGGACTCTGCTTTGAGGGGATCTTGCGCGTAGTGCCCTTGAGTGCGGTTGTAACATAGATAGGTTAAGTTAGAAACAGTTAGTCACAACATGTTGATGAGCATGAAGTGAACCCTAGATTGAGTCGGTCTCTTATAACCAAATAAACGACTTAAATATCTTTCCTTATAATTTCTTTTGGTTTCATAGCTTCTCTTTCTTGCTGAGTACATTGTACTTACCTCGAATGCATTTTCTTTTATGTGTTTGGGGGTGAGAAGACGAACAGGTGTTCGAGGAGAGTTTTGACGACGACGTGTGAAGGCGCTCGTTGAAGTTTCAAGAATGTTTCTTTTCTGTTTTTCTTTGGTGGCCCTTGTTTTGATTCTGAGGTAGACTGTTGGTTTCTTTTGGTTGCTACGTACTGACTTTTGGGATTTCGTACTTTTCCAATGTAATAATTTACATTTCCATCTTTAGAATTTCTTGTTTCTATTCTTAGACGTTGAATAAAATATATACCCGAGTTTTGCTTCCGTTTTGCTTTCATTTGATTCGACATAGTAGAGGCTTACGTATAAAATGAATTTACTTTTATTTTATACGCGTGCGAACGCCCTTTTCCGGATAAGGACTCGTGTCCGGGAACGGGCGTTCTGAGATATAAGTTTACCCCTGTTATGTTGTACAAGATAGAGCCAACAACTTGAAGGTTTTCGAGGTATCTTCTTTGCATCGCACAAACTTCGGAGTCCTACAAAATAGTAGGATGATATATTTTTGACTCCATTCATACCAAATTTATATGCATTTGTTAGTTAGAAAACAAGAAGAAAAAGCAGTTACCTGAGTATATATTTTTGACGTTTTTTAATTATTTTTCATTTACTTCACCACCATCCCAAATTGCTTTTCGGCGTCACGTTATTTTCAGTGTTTACATTTTTTTTTTCAGTGTTTACGTTCCTCCGTGCATCGCACGGGTTCCCTACTAGTATATATATATATATATATACATACATATAAATAAATATATTCAATTATTTTTTTGGGATTTTGTTATTCGATTTCAATTTTTTGGCTTATTTCGATAGTGTTCTTAGATTCAAGTTTATGATTTATGGCTTTGTGGTATCGTTGAAATGTGTCCCTTGTGGTAAGAATGTTCTTGATTTCTAATGACCATGAGTTGCAATGTTCTAAGCACTTGTTTAGATTAATGAATGTTGAAGTTTTATTTGACAAATGTTATACCAAGAGTTGCATACGCCAGATAAACTTGATCAAGATTTCCAACACCTTAGGATAGCTAGGTTCAGATGAAATGGTTCCCAACGAGGTGAGCTTTGAGTTGATTTTATGTTCACTTTTTTGCGCTTCACGTTGATCACTTAATTGTTAGATATTTTTTGTGGTTAGAAAATGGTTAGCATAGCTCGGTGTGTTTAAAGGTATTATGACTTATATTCAAATGCTGAATTATTTTTTCATGCACTATATTACTGCTATTGCTAAATTAATCAATGTTACGAGACAAACATTTTTCCTTTGCCATCATGTCAAAATTTTGTAGACTATCACTATCATGATTTTTTTGTTATTTTTTCCTTCACTGTGTATAGACGACACCACTTGAAAATATGGAGTCTCATCTAAGAGATGATAGTTAGAAAGTAAAATATGTGATGATCAAACCTCCCAACGAAAAAAACATTTTTCATTTCTTGTTTCTTCCGAGGAGAATCATGTTTTTTTTTTCTTTACAGATTTTGACACAGTGTATTGTGATACCTTATATTTCCTAATTATCTTGTATTTTAATTAAAAGGTGTATGAATGTACAAGCTCACATCTAACAAATAAAAAAAATAGAGGAATGAAGATATTTGCAACATAGATGATACTCTACACAATCATAATGTATGTACCTTACCTCTCCGGCCCTCTATATATATATATATATATATATATATATATATATATATATATGTGTGTGTGTGTGTAAAGTCCCACATCGGTAAAATAAGAGAATGCTCACCCCATATAAGTGTGAGACATAAAATGTCTTGTCAACTCGGGTTAGCCCTTTTAGACCAAACGAGGACGGTGCGGTCTAAGCAATTGACCGACATTTATGACTATTTAAGCCTACTGAGGCCGAAAGTGCAGGCGTTACGATGTGTGTGTTATATATATTACATAGGGACAACAAATCAACATCTACTATTCCAATTTACATTATGATATTTCTCTTGTTTTTGTTATTTCTTGTATTGATGCTTGAAGGGTTGGCCAAAATATACGTATCTTTGATCAAATGTTAAACTCACTTGAAGGTTTTTTTCCTCATTATTTACAAAATTTCTTGTTGGTCTTTTGCTGATAATTTATAAAAGTAAAATAAAAAAATTATCCATTCAATTGGTCTTTTGCTGATAATTTATAAAAGTAAAATAAAAAAAATTATCCATTCAAGAAAAAACTTGCATACAAATAGTTTTTGTCGTGTTCTTAACAGTTGTTTGTTTTCCTCTCCATGAATGCAGGATTGATCAGCGAAGAAGAAAAACGAACATGTGAGTTGTAAATGAAAGGTAAAATACGCACGCACATCATATATATCACTATAGTTTTCTAAAAAATTATACAACTTTTCACACCATTCAATTTACCTTATGCAGGACATATTCATGTTACTGGGATTGGAAGTTATTGAGATTGGATGCTTGTTCTTTTTCAGGAGGAAGATAGTTGTGTCTTTGTGTATTGAACATATTAAATAAGAGCATTAGAACATCATTTTCGTTTTTCTTTAGAAGTACAACTTATTATTGGATTGAATGTTTGAATAATTGTTCTTTGGTGTTTAGCTTTCACTTCCTTCGACTTCAACCTTCAGTATTTTGAAAAATTTCATTTCGGTCTATGTCTTTGTTCGTATGTTGATTACTACAATAAGATATGAATGCCATTTAAGAATATTAGTATTCAATAGTATATTTGATCAAGTGTGACATAAATATGGTCAACAATTCAGTTAGTTCAAAATAGTGCATAATAAATGATGTTAATATTTTTCGGACAAAAATATTGACTGACTTTTCTTACACGTCTCTTGAACTAACTGAATCGTTGACCGTATTTATGTCACATTTGATCAAATATATCTGGCAAAAATATCAAGTGTCACAAACTTGCTTTAAAAACAAATTTCACATTTTCAATATGTGTCGTACAATATATTAAAATCTACGTCAAATAAAATAAATGCCGTTATAGTGACACTAACACGTGTCCCACTAAATGAAAGTGACGGCAAATTCGACACATCAACACGAGACAATCCAAATAATCATCCTTAAATTGCCATAAAAATATGTCCGTCACATTAATCAAGTGCCGGAAAAATGTCATAAAAAATAACCGACATATTAGGAAAACGTCAGGAAAGTGCCACAAATAAAACAAGCATCACCTTTTATTATGTGCCATATAATTGCCGCAAAAGCTTCCCGGCAGAACAATAAACTGCCGCCAAACATTGACAACACCAGTATTGACGACACTTAAATAACCGCCGTTTTATGTGCCGGGAGTGCATTTTACGGCGCTTATTTACTATTTTACGACATTTATATTGTGCCACAAAAAGCCAAAAATGTTGTAGATTTCAAATGGTGAGTGTTTAGTAGCAGAATGAGTAGCACGGTTGTAAGCAAATTCAACATATGGCAAACAAGACTCCCAATTCTTTAAGTTCTTTTGTACGACTGTGCGTAACAATTGACCCAATGTTCGGTTCACAACTTCCGTTTGACCATCGGTTTGGGGATGATAGGCGGTGGAGTACAACAAAGTAGTGCCTAATCGCATCCATGGCACACGCCAGAAATGGGTTACAAACTTTACATCACGATCACTGACAATTGATTTGGGGACACCATGTAGACGCACAATTTCCTTGAAGAATAATTCAGCAATATGCGAAGAATCATTTGTTTTGTTACATGCGATAAAATATGTAATCTTAGAAAAACGATCGACCACCACAAAAATAGAATCTTTACCCGTCCAAGAACGAGGTAAACCCAACACAAAGTCCATAGATAAGTTAACCCAGGGGAATGAGGGAATAGGAAGGGGAGTGTACAAACCATGGGGATGTGCCTTACGACAAGTAATACATGACTCACAAATACGATGGACATCACGAACCATCCTTGGCCAACAAAAATGCGAATAATGTACGTGTAAGGTTTTAGTAATGCCAAAATGACCCATAAGACCTCCGCCATGTGCTTCTCTCACCAAATACTCACGTATGGACCATTGAGGAATGCATAATTTATTTTCTTTGAGTAGAAATCCCTCGTGTCTATAGAACTTCTCACATGCTAAAAATTCAGTAGCTTTATACAACTCAGAAAAATCTATATCAGATGCATACAACTCTTTAATGTGCTCAAAACCGAGTAGCTTGGTTTGCATGTGTGTGATTAGAGTGTAGCGTCTAGATAAATCATCAGCAACGGTGTTCTCTTTTCCCTTTTTATACATGATCACATACGGAAATGACTCAATGAATTCCATCCATCTAATGTGACGTAAGTGCAACTTAGATTGCCCTTTCAAGTATTTTAAGGACTCATGATCAGAATGAATGACAAATTCTTTAGGACGCAGATAATGTTGCCACACACATGACACTGAACAAGTGCATATAATTCTTTATCATATATGGCATACTTTAAATTCGTGCCTTTCAACTTCTCAACGAAAATATGAAAAAGACGCCTCTTGTATTAAAAACCACCGATTCCTACCCCGGATGCATCGCACTCAATTTCAAACAATTTAGAAAAATCGTAAAGCAAGTATATGTGCATATATCAAACGAGATTTAAGAGTTTTGAATGCTTCCTTTGAGCCGACCCCAGATAGAAGACAACACTTTCCAAGCAAAAAGAACATTTTTAAGATTAGCAAACAGGTGTGCTTTTTGAAGTGTTTCCAAAACTGCCTTCAAGTGTGACACATGTGAGTTTAAATCATGGCTATAGATTAAAATGTCATCAAAGTAGACCATGACAAATTTTCCAATAAATTCTTGAATTACCTCATTCATTAACCTCATAAATGTGCTCAGGGCATTGGTAAGTCCAAAAGGCATAACAAGCCATTCATACAACCCAAATTTAGTCTTAAATGCTGTTTCCCACTCATCTCCTTGATGAATTCGTACTTGGTGGTATCCACTCTTTAAATCAATTTTTGTAAACAATTTGGCACCATGCAATTCATCTAACTTGTCATCAAGGTGGGGAATAGGATAATGATACTTTACCATGATTTGGTTCATTGCACGGCAGTCGGTACACATTCTCCATTCACCATTCACCATTCTTCTTGGGCACAACTATTACGGCAACCGCACATGGACTCATTGATTCTTGAATCTTTCCTTTTTCCATTAACTCATGAACTTGACGCTGAATTTACTTAGCTTCCTCAGGATTTGCCCTATAGGTTGGATGATTTGGTAGAACCGCTCCCGGGATGAAATCAATCTGATGCTTCACTCCTCGTAATGGTGGTAAGCCACTAGGTTCTTCTTCCGGAAATACTTCTTCAAATTCCTGCAAAAGAGATAGGAAAACACTGGGAAGATTTCTGGTAAGATCAGATATAAGCATAAAACAAGGAAATAGAGTAGAAAAATGCTCGGTAGGAACCGAATGGGGAAGCATGGGGATGAATCCTTGCATATGAAAAGGAAAGGGAACTGAACAATCATGTAACATCCTTTTTTGTCATGAATATGTGAATCCACCTTGTAAATCTCGGTGGAGGCTTTGCTTTTTGTAGATTCAGAATCCGTGCGTGCTTGAGTATTATTGAGCCTTGTTTCTCTTTTCTTAGCAAACTTGACCTGATCGGTGTGAGCCTCTTGTGGTGTTAACGGGGCCAAGGTGATGCGCTTACTCTTATTCGTCGACAATATTTATTAGAGTAGCCATCATATGTGACACGTTTGTCAAACTTCCATGGGCGGCCAAGCAATATATGGGCGGCATGCATAGGAACCATGTCGCAAAGAACTTTATCTTCATACTTTGATAGATTAAAGGTCACATATGCCTGCTTAGTAACTTTAACAGAACCATAATCATTCAACCATTGAAATTTATAAGGTTGGGGATGTTTAATGGTGTGAATGCCCAGCTTTTTAACAACCTAATCACTGATTGCATTCGAACAGCTTCCCGAGTCAATAAGCATCATGCATAATTTACCTTCAATAAAGCAACGAGTTTGGAAAATATTCTCATGTTGAACCTCATTATTGTCCAACTGTGTTACAACACTTAGGACCTTTTTTTGCAAAAAACATATCATCTTCATCAAATTGAATTCCTTGATCATTCTCTTCGTTATCTCCAACTGGTTCTTGTTCATCATGTGATTGCTCATTTTTGTCTTCCGAAGCTGGATGATATATACCATCTCCAGATGAAACATAAGCCCTTTTGTTAACACATTTGCTAGCCTTTTGTCCCAATCCTTCACACTTGTAACAATGCATGGCATTGTCAGAAGAAACTATAGATTTACCCTTGTCAGATTCCTTAGCTCTTGGGGCATGGTTAGATCGATCATTTGAAAATTGGGGAGGGGTATATTTAACAATAGAGTTTTTAGAAGGAAACTTACCTCTGTTGCCTTTGGATTGGAAAGATGTAGACTTAGATGGTGTGGTACCTAAACAGCTCTTCGAAAATTGTGACTTTCTTTTCTTGAGCTGATTCTCCTTAGTTAAGGCCGCATGTACCATCTTATTGTAGGTTGTACAATTCATCATTTCAACGGGATCAGCTATCTCAGCTCGTAATACTCCCAAGAATCTGGCCATGGATTGTCCCTCGGACTAATAGGTATCTGTTCAGATTAAGGCCATTTCCAATTCATCTTGATATTCTTGGACAGATTTTTCACCTTGTTGTAAGGTTTGAAAATTACTTACTTGATCTCACCGATATGATTCGGGGACCCACTTACTGTGCATTTCATCCTTAAGGACCTCCCAAGTAGAAATCACTTGTTGCCTCAATTTCCTGCACTTTTCATTAGTTTTGCGGAACCATAGAATAGGTCGTTCCTCAAATTCACTAGTAGCAAGATCAAATTTGGTATGTTTAGAATAAGTATGAAAATTAAAAATTTGTTCAACTTTAACTACCCAAGCAAAATATTCATTGGGATTAGAGTTACCTTTAAATGTCGGATGTTTTTGTTGAATACCTCAGAGTTTCCCATGGTGCTTCAACAGTCTCCTCTTCGTTATCTTCAATCTCATCATCTTGCTCGGAGTATTCTTCAGGTGGATTTTCAACCTGGTTTCATTGGCCACCTCGTGGGATTCGTAGCTACTTAAATTGTTCAGCTATCTCAACGGCCACAGCTTGTTGTATGCTTTCGACTTGTTGTTCATACATGGTTTTGAGAGCTTGTGCCTAAGCTTAGAGACTTATTTCTAACTCTTCAATTGGATTCCCAGACATTTTGTTCTCTCAAAGAGTGTGTTTGTATTGCTCAAAGTCAGAGAATTAAAGTAGGAAAAGATCAAAGTGTTCAACAATCCTCACGTTATTCCAAAGTACAAGAACTTAGATACAGCAATCCAAGAGTATTGGAAACCAATGGTGCAAACACAAAGTCGTGAAGTGTGTTGGAAAAAAAATAGGGTGGGAGAAAGAGCTTTGGATGCTCGTGCGGAACATATTGTTCTTCAAATACACACGATTTGCTTGTGCACCCTTATCGACCAAAACAAGAAATAAGGCACGACGGTGCAAACAGAAAGCAACACAGACACTAGAATGCCCTTGTACAAGAAATCAAAAATCACATTGTTAAGTTCTCCGTGGGTACGAAAAAATTGTTGATAATTTTTTTTGAAGTAACGATGTGATATCGACCAGGGCATGAAAAATCACAAATGGCCTTGTACAATGAATCAAAAATCACACCGTTACGTACTCTGTGGGTACAAAAAAAAGTACGAAAAAAAAGGTTGAAATTTTATTTGAAGTAACGATGTGATATCGACCAGAAAGTTAAATAAGACACGTCGGAGCAAACGGCATGTAAAATGGACACCCGAATGGCCTTGTACATGGAATCAAAAATCACACCGTGAAGTACTCTATGGGTATGAAAAAAGTACGAAAAATAAGGTTGTGATTTTCTTCGAAGTAACGATATGATATCGACCAGAACGTTAAAATAAAGCACGGCTGCGCAAACGGCATGCGAAACGGACAGCCGAATGACATTGTACAAGGAATCAAAAATCACACCGTTAAGTACTCTTTGGGTTAAAAAAATATGAAAAACATTGTGTCATTTTCTTTGAAATAACAATGTGATATCGACCAGAACTTAAATAAGGCACGTCGGCGCTAACGGCAAGCAAAACGGACAACCGAATGGCCTTGTACAAGGAATTAAAAATCACAATGTTAAGTACTCTGTGGGTACAAAAAAAGTATGAAAAAAAGGTTTTTACTTTTCTTTGAAGTAACAATGTGATATCAACCGGATTGTTAAATAAGGCATGTCGGCGCAAACGGAATGCGAGACGGACACCAGAATGCCCATGAACAAGGAATTAAAAATCACGCCATTATGTACTCTGTGGGTACAAAAAAAGTACAAATTGTTTTTTAATGTAACGATATGATATCGACCAGAACAATAAATAAGGCACGGCCGCAAAAAAACATGCAAAACGGGCACACAAAGTCCCTTGTACAATGAATCAAAAATCACCCCGTTAAGTACTATATAGGTATGGGAAAAGTACAAAATAAGTTGTAATTTTCTTCGAAGTAACGATGTTATATCGACCAGAACATTAAATAAGGCACGGCGGCGCAAACGGCATGCGAAACAGACACCCGAATGGCCTTGTACAAGGAATCAAAAATCACACTGTTAAGTAATCGGTGGGTACAAAAAAAGTACGAAAAAAAGTTTTTAATTTTCTTTGAATTACTGATGTGATATCGACCAGAACGATAAATAAGGCACGACGGCAAAAACGGCAAGCAAAACGGAGGCCAGAATGGCCTTGTACAAGGCATAAAAAATCGCACCGTTAAGTACTCTGTGGGTACAAAAAAAGTACGAAAAAATGTTTGTAATTATCTTTGAAGTAACGATGAGATATCACCCGAATGATAAATAAGGTACGACGGTGCAAACGGCAGGCAAAACGGACACTAGAATGCCCTTGTACAAGTAATCAAAAATCACACTGTGGGTACAAAAAAAGTATGAAAAAAGGTCTGTAATTTCCTTGAAGTAACGATGTGATATCGACCAGAAAGTTAAATAAGACACGTCGGTGCAAACGGCATGCAAAACGGACACACGAATGGCCTTGCACAAGGAATCAAAAATCACACCATTAAGTAATCTATGGGTATGAAAAAAGTATGAAAAATAAGGTTGTGATTTTCTTCGATGTAACTATGTGATATCGACCAGAACGTTAAATAAGGCACGGCGGAGCAAACGGCATGCGAAACACCCGAATGGCCTTGTACAAGGAATCAAAAATCTCACCGTTAAGTACTCTGTGGGTAAAAAAATGCAAAAAAGTTTTTAATTTTCTTCGAAGCAACAATGTGATATCAACCAGAACGTTAAATAAGGCACGTGGGCGTAAACGGCATGCAAAACGGATACCCGAATAGCCATGTATAAGGAATCAAAAATCACACTATTAAGTACTTTATGGGTATGAAAAAACTATGAAAAATAAGGTTGTGATTTTCTTCGAAGTGATGATGTGATATCGACCAGAACGTTAAATAAGGCACGGCTGAGCAAACGTTAAGCGAAACGGACACCGGAATCGCCTTGTACAAGGAATCAAACATCACACCATTAAATAATCGGTGGGTACAAAAAAAGAACGAAAAAAAGTTTGTAATTTTCATTCAAATACTGATATGATAACGACCAGAACGATAAATAGGACACGGCGGCACAAACAGCAAGCAAAATGGACATCACAATGGCCTTGTACAAGGAATCAAAAATCACACCGTCAAGTAATAGGTGGGTACAAAAAAGTACGAAAAAAAAGTTTGTAATTTTCTTTGAAGTACTGATGTGATATCTACCAGAATGATAAATAAGGCACGGCGGCGCAAACGGCAAGCAAAACGGAGACCAGAATGGCCTACTACAAGGTATAAAAAATCACACCGTTAAGTACTCTGTGGGTACCAAAAAAATGTACAAAAAAAAGGTTTGAAATTTTATTTGAAGTAACGATGTGATATCGACCAGAAAGTTAAATAAGACACGTCGGCGCAAACGGCATGCAAAACGGACACCTGAATGGCCTTGTACAAGGAATCAAAAATCACACCTTTATGTACTCTATGGGTATGAAAAAGGAACGAAAAAAGGTTTGTAACTTTCTTAGATGTAACAATGTGATATCGACCAGAAAGTTAAATAAGACATGTCGGAGCAAACGGCATGCAAAACGGACTCCCGAATGGCCCTGTACAAGGAATCAAAAATCACACCGTTAAGTACTTTATGGGTATGAAAAAAGGTACAAAAAATAAGGTTGTGATTTTCTTCGAAGTAACGATGTGATATCAACCAAAAAGTTAAATAAGGCATTGCGGCGCAAACAGCATGCGAAACGGACACCCGAATGGCCTTGTACAAGGAATAAAAAATCACACCGTTAAGTACTTTGTGGGTATAAAAAATATGAAAAAAAGTTTTTAATTTTATTCAAAGTAACAATGTGAGATCTACCAGAACGTTAAGTACTCTATCGGCGCAAACAACATGCAAAATGACTTCAATGGCCTTTTATAAGGAATCAAAAATCATACTGTTAAGTTCTTTGTGGGTATGAAAAAAGTATGAAATATAAGTGTTGGTCCCTTGAAAAGGCTTTGGTTAAGTTTAGAGGGGGGGGGGTGAATAAACTTAACACTTAAAACTTTTGGAGTTAACAAACTCAAAGAACTTCAAGAAATTCTCACGATACACGATGAGTCTCACCGATTAGTTGAGTTTACTGAATTTGTGCAGTGGAATTATATAAAAAATTAAGCCTTATTACTTGTTGTTAAATATGATACTAAGTATTAGATACTCATTAGTGTATGTGTGTGAGTTCGATTGCTAGATTCATGAGGTTGATGTGTATAATAAACTAAATGCGAGAATATAAGTGCGAGAAAGTAAGTAGCGCAGATTTTATAGTGGTTCCAGTGGTGTAATCCTCGCCACCCACTCTTCTCCTTTGATGTTGGAGGTAATTCACTAGAGATCTTTGATGTAGTCATTACAAAGATTCCTAAGTTGCTTGTCCTTCACCAATAACTATGGCTTCACAAACCGAACACTTGGAACAGTAGGATTGTTTGCTCCAATGTCTTCCACTGTCCTTGAAGGGTAGGATTGCCTCTTCACCACTCTCCACCACAACCAACATCTTTCACACAAAAGTGCTTCACTTTGTCTTCAAGAGTTCTTTGTAGAATAAAGAATGAATCAAGTAAATGATTCGATTCACGGCGACTTGATTAGGATGATGTAATCAAGACTTGCGATCTTCAAGTGTGTAAACTTGATGTAGCTTGAATACTGAGAATACACTTGAAGATTTTCTCCGGATCGATGAGCCTTAAGCTCGATAAGTTCAACATGGTGCTTTTCTTGATAAAATGCAGCTCGTAATTATCTCTTATATTTCCTTAATTTTCATCATCTTTTTCTCGAGTTGGAAGTCCTCTATTTATAGGTAGGAGTCCATGTGACTTGTATTTGAAATTCAAATATAGCCGTTCTGGTTTTGTCCCATTTGACTTGCTTTCATCACTATTCATAGGGTGACACTATCGAAATCCTTTTGACGAATCTGATCATCCACCTTTGACTAGAAACCATTGGATAAAGTCCTAATCATCCCAACGTCTTTTAATCTCAACCATTGATTTGTTTGATAAATCGAGGTAGTAGTTGGTCATCCTTATCCATGTAATCTTGAATTAATCGAGGTATATATATTAGCGAGTTCATCGATCTGTTGAATACCTATCGATCTATTTGAACTATAATTTCTTGTGTTTAAAACACAATGCATCGAGACTTATTTTATCTAACTTTTATTTGTGAAGTTAGATTACACCTTTTGCAAATAACTAAGTTCTAATCACCATCCAACTTAAGGAACTTAGACCTTGTACACAAGGTATATGCAATCAGTTTAGGTCATCACAGACTTGCCTAAATTCTGATTCCATATCCTTGACTTTAATTACTAAGTTTGATCCTTTAGCCTTCATTAACTGAGTTTGAGCCCTCACCTTTTCGCCTTGATGGGTTCTTGATAAGTCTCTTGACCTAACTACCCTCGATATAGACGATCACGACATAAGTCACCGACCATTACAAATGCTTGTTTGATCAAACCTATACAAAGATCAAACTCTAATAAACCTATACATTTGATCTAGAAATCTTTTTGCCTTTGCACTATAACAGCTTGTCTGGCACTCATCATCAAAACATAAAAATAAGTCCAACAATTTCCCCCTTTTTGGTGATGATGCCAATACCCTCACCTAACATCAAAGCAAAAAGATTGAAAACAAAAACAGAACAAATTTAGTCGTCTTTCATTATAATCATTTGTTCAAAATTATTACAGTCTAGCATCAGCAAAGATAAAACAAATAAGTATGCTGATCTACTGTCTTCTTTCTCTTTCTTGTCTTGCTTTTTCAGCTTGTTCTTGGTAAGCTCTTATCTCCATGATCATCTCTCTCATCCAATCATTTTCAATTAGAGAGAAGTCAATATGAGGGTTAACTTGTTTCCACCAATGCCATGCTTCAGGTAGTGTTAGATTTATTTGATGTACCCTGAAGCCTAACCTCATATAGACCTCCTTGAACTCATTTGGTGATTCCTTTGCATTTGTGGTAGGCAAACTCCTTTCACCTCTACCACTTCTTCCACCTCTTCCACTTCTTCCACCTTTCTTTGAGGCCCTCATAGCTTTAACTCTTGTCTCCCAAAATTTCAATCCCAAGAATGAATTTAGACCTTCATGAAAGCCCTTTTCATGATAAGGTCTTCTTCTGTTGTTGTATACATTCTTGTATTACTTAAGAAGATCATCAGTAAGTGAAAGTCTGCCAGGTGCAGGTTCTCTAAATGCATTAGTATCAGCTTCCCATCTCTTCTTGGTAAAAATTCTTGCAGCCTCTTTTGCTACTGTTGTTTGACCCTCTTCCCCTTTATTGACATCATCAACAAACCGGGACAGCAGGCCATGCACACTTTCCTGAGTGACTACTAGGTTGTTCAGTTGACTTTCAATGATTTCAGTCCTAGTATCAATTGATGTGATCCTTCCTTCCATTGTTTTCTCCAGCAGGGTCATCCTTTCAGTGATTTTAGGATCCAAAGACAAAGAGTTGTGGTGCGGCGAGAGCTCAAGAGTCTATGTGCCTCAAAGAAGATTATCCAACTTTTTATGAATGGATTCAAGTTGATCTTTCAAAAATTTCTCCTTCAGTGTATTGCCCTTTTTGATTCCCCTCACATCTTGTGTTAGATCAGCAATAGCATACTGATTGGATGTGTAATTTGAAGCAACTGTCTCAGTAGATCTTCTATTGTTATCCACTAGCTTCATCAGTTCTTCAAATTATTGTTCCTGTCTATCCAGTTGAGTTCTTAACTGTTGCATGTCATTCCTGACAGTCCTCAACTCATTTAAAACTTCTACTGGCACTCCACCAGCCATTCTTCCATCAGTAGCTTCATCCGCAGGCTCTTCTACATTATATTGTTGCCTCTGATTGCTGATCACCACAGCAAAACTCATATCCCTTCCAGCAGGGTGAGGTCCTTGGTACTCTTCCAAGATAGGATCAATAGCAGGTTCTTCATTCACTGGTTCATCATCAGTAGATCCTTCAATTTGAAATTCTTCATCACTGTAATCATAGTCCAACAAATTGCTCTCCTCATTAATCACAAAGACTGCGACCATCTTTCCTACAAAGTGGCCTTGTCTCCAACAGGCTCTACTACAGCAGCCTGTTCCAAAACAACATTAGGGGTTTCCTCCAAACCCAAATCTGGTTCCAACCTGTGTCCAGGTGCTGTTTGTAACTCATCAGCCTGTACCTCATTTTCCAACCTTTGTCCAGGTGTTGTTTGTATCCCAGCAACCTGTACCTCCTCTTCAGTTCTTTGTTCTGGTACAATTTGTGCCACAACAACTTGATCAGGGAATACATCCATGTTTTCTTTCTGAAATTCCCCCATATCAGTGATCCTCCTTAGATAATTTGCAGCTTTGGTTAGGGTGTCCTCAGTATCAAACCAGTCTTGATATTGATTTGAATCCTCTAAACTGATACTAGGCTCACTGATATCAGTAACTCTTTCTTCATCCCCGATCTACAGATCGTTGATCTTCGATTGTTCAAGAGGGTTCAACAACAAACATATCATCAATCTCACCAACCATCTTGTTTGCACCAATCTCTATTCCCTCATTGATTTGTGCCTCCATCATCTATGGTGAGATTTTCCAAATTCTCATCCATTTGTCCAGTCTGTTGTCTATCAGTAGATTGTCCTGTACCAGTGGACTGCCCTACATTAGGATCAATCAACATTGCAGTACCACTGGTTCCTCCTGGACCTGATGGATAATCACCTCCAGAATCAGATGATGATGATGAGTCATCACTGCCATCTCTGGGGTCCCTGAACTTGATACCCTCCTCCTTCTGTTGTTCATCAAACAGATCTATGAGTCTTGATTCCAAAACAGAGGTATCAACTAGTTCAAGCAGATTTTCCACTCCCAATCTTTCAAAAGCCCATTCTTCAAAGTCAGTCATAGGTTCAGCAGCTGGCTTTTGTCTTTTGTAAAACCCAAACTTCCACTGAAAGTAATCAGCCACTTGCTGAAGTTTTGGATCCACAAATTCTTCATCCTTCTTCTTCTTTTCAAATCTTTCAAATGGCATGAATGATTTTCTGGGAGCAGTTTTACTACCTTGCTGACCTCCAAAGGTCTCCACAAGTAGATTCAAAGTTTCTTCCACAGATGCCTCTAGGTCAGTAGATTGCTCAGATTGTACATTTGTTCCTACTACCTCCAGCTGTACCACACTTTCTTCCCCCTGACTTATATGCTCATCAGTAGGGTTAACAGCAGACTGTTCTTCCCCCTAAACTATTGCAGGAATTGCAGGGTCTTGTACAAGTGTTTCAGTTACCACAGCAGGTGCAGACTCAGTAGTCTGCAGTGGCTCTTCATCGAGTTGCTCAACAACAACTTGTGCAGATTCAGAAGGCTCAGTAGCCTTTACAGGTGAGGATTATGTACCTTCAACAGCAGACTCAGGTACAGTAGACTGCTGTGATTCCTCAACAGATTGCTCAACAACAACCTCTACATCCTCAGTAGGCTTTGCAGTAGTTAAGGGTTCAGCATCAATAGCCTCTCCTACCTCTTCTACTTCTTCTTCTTGTTGCCTTTGAGCCTCCAAAACTTTCAATTGTTTCCCCTTTCCATGTTTCTTTTTATGGATAACTTCTTTCATTCTCTTGGAAAGTGGCTCATCTTCAATTTCAATCATAGTAGACTTCCTCTTTCTACTGGCTTCTTTCTGTTGCTCCTTCAAGATTTCAGCAATAGTCTTCTTCTTTGCAGCTACAGCAGGTTCAATAGTCTCAACCTCTACTGGTCCCTCAGTAGACTCAGTAGCCTCTGCTGTTTGCTTCCTTGTCCTTTTAGGCTTTAAAAGTTCTTTTATCTTCCTTGTGTCAGCAGCCTTTCTTTTCTCAGTACCCTTCTTTGGTGTAGCAGGTTTGATGGTCTTCTTAGTAGTTTGCTTGACCTGCTCACCACCAGCATCACCATCATCTCCACCATTATCACTATCAGCAGCCTCAGCAACACCTTATTCATTATCATCCAGACCAGGGATATGATAATCAATCTCTTTCTTGTATCTGGATTGGTTTATCTTCTCAAGTGCAACATCAGGAATTTCCAAATGATTCAGCAAGGCCTGAACCATTAATCCTAAGGGTAAGGCCTTGGATTTCCTTTTTTCCTTCTCTTTCTTCTTTTGCAACTTTCTTCATATAATGGATAAAGTATCCAAATTAATCAAATTTCATACTTACGCAAATAATCATCAACACTCTATCTTGGGTCCTGATAGAGTATCCATACTTCCAACGAGGCCTAGGATATTCTTAGCAATGATTTTGCTCAGTAGGTTGTACTCAAATCCAATGTGTTTTATATTGATGCCTGGTATTGATTTGGTGGCTTCATTGGTCTTGATTTTGTCAACAAAATCCATCTTGGACAATCCCATTTCCTCAGGATTTGTTGGACCATCTAGTACTTCTTCAAAACCAAAAACTTCCCTCAGTAGGTTTGATGAAATTTCAATTTCTTGGGCATTTACAGTCGTTTTGAATGCTTCTTTTCCTTCTTTAGTTACTATGGTCCTCCAGAAGCTGACAACATTTGTGTATGAGATTGTTTCCAATCTTAAGTTAAGTACATTCTCCAAGCCTTCATATCTCCTTATTCTTCGACCAATGTTGATTGCTAGTTCAGTTTGATTAGCATCAACAACAAAGCCTCTTACACTTTGGCTTGTTCCAATGTGGACATCAATCTTTTCCGCCATTGATATAAGAAAAAGATGAAGAAAAGAATTTCTCAAATCTGTGTTCACACAGTGTAAATGCAGAGAGTATCAAACTGAGATTTTGTAGTAGCCTCTGTGTAATAGTCTGTGTATATATGGGCAAATGCAGGTGAAACTGTCAGAACGTGTACTGTTACATTTAACCATGATTAATTTGAGTGAATGCTAACTTGACACGTGGCCCATTACTTTTCATAACGTATTATAACCGTTAGATCGTAATCATGCGGTTATAAAGGATAGAATAAATATCCCACCAATTGCTCTTTGACTTTAGTAAGTTTGATCAATAACGCATTCTTCAAAGAGACTTGTCATCGCGAGGTTGGCTCAAGCACCTCTTGACAAAGATGCTTCAAAGACTCTGGCCGACAATGTAACTCTGCTGATATTTGATTCCTTCTTGTTTTGTTCAATTGATAATACAAGATGAAGTTTAATACCAATGACTGATCTGTCAAGTGAGCTCACCCAACATGACAAAGACCAATCTCCTTGGCAACCTCATTTGCTCAATTGTCCAAAAATAAGTACATGGAATTGTTGATACCAATGACTAATCTGCTAAGTGAGCTCACCCAACATAGCAAAGACTAATCCCTTGGTGAATTCCAAGACATTCTTTGAATATCACCAACTTTAATAATTCCAAGTTTAGTCCTTAGTTTAGCAAATCTTTCACTATCAAGTGGTTTAGTGAAAATATCAGCAAGTTGATCTTCAGTAGGGATATATACAACCACCACATCTTTCTTTTCAACATGATCTCTTATAAAATGATGTTTCACATCAATATGCTTGGTTCTTGAGTGCAAAACAGGGTTTTCTGTGATTGCAATTGCACTTATGTTGTCACACATAATTGGAATTTCTCTTTCTTCAATTCCATAATCCCTTAACTGTTGTCTTAACCATAGTACTTGTGCAAAGACTTCAGCGAAGAATATATTCACTTTCAAAGAAGTGGATGTTGATATAGAATTTTGTTTCTTGCTAAACCAGGAAACTAGTCTATTTCCCATTAACTGACAGGTTCCTGTGGTGCTTTTTCTATCAATCTTGCATCCAGCATAATCAGAATCTGAGTAGGATATAACTTTGAAGCTTCCATCCTTGGAATACCATATCACTACTCCCAAAGTCTCTTTTAGGTACATGAGAACTCTTTTGACTGCACCTAAATGACTTTCTTTAGGTTTAGATTGAAATCTTGCACAAACACCTACAACAAAGGATATATCAGGTCTGCTGGCAGTAAGGTACAACAGACTGCCTATCATCCTTCTCTATAAAGTCTGATCAACATCTTTGCCTTCTTTATCTTCATCCAATCTAATATTTGTACTCATTGGAGTTGATACCATGGTGCTAGTTTCCATGCCAAACTTCTTCAGCAACTCCTTGGTATACTTGGTTTGATGAATGAAGATTCCATCTTTCATCTGTTTCACTTGCAATCCCTAAAAGTAGTTCATTTCTCCCATCATACTCATTTGGAATTTACTCTTCATTAGATTTGCAAATTTCTCACATAGCAATTCATTTTCAAAACCAAATATTATGTCATCCACATAAATCTATACTAGCAGGGTGTTGTCCCCTTCATTGATTCTGAAAAGTGTCTTATCAATGGTGCCTTTTGTAAAACCATTGTCCACCAAGAATTGACATAGAGTCTCATACCATGCTCTTGGTGCTTGTTTCAATCCATAAAGTGCTTTGTTGAGTCTATACACTTTATCTTCTTGATCTTTAACTTCAAATCCAGGAGGTTGCTGAACATACACTTCCTCCTCTAGAATGCCATTCAAGAATGCACTTTTGACATCCATTTGATAAACCTTGAAGTTTTTATATGCAGCATGTGCCAAGAATAATCTGATAGCTTCCAATCTTGCAAAAGGTGCATATGTTTCATCAAAATTTATTCCTTCTGTTTGAGAATAGCCTTTTGCAACTAGTCTGGCCTTATTCCTTACAATGGTACCAGATTCATCCAGTTTGTTTCTGTATACCCATTTAGTACCAATGATATTTGCATGACTAGGCCTTTCAACTAGTGTCCAAACTTGATTTCTTTCAAATTCATTTAATTCTTCTTGCATAGCAATTATCCAATCTGGATCTGAAATTGCTTCTTCAAAAACTTTTGGTTCCACTTGAGATAGAAAACAAGTAAACATTGCTTCTAATTGTCTTCTAGTCCTTACACCTTGCTGCACAATGCCAATAACTTGTTCAGCATGGTGATTCCTTAACCATTGTGGATTCTGGTTAGATTGATTTTCAGGAACCTCATCTTCGATGGGGTCTGTATGTATCTTCAACAGGGGTTCAAAGAGATCCTTGAACTACTTCAATCTGTTGCATCGATAGTATTACCAGCCAGGGTTCAAGCAGAGGCGAGAATCGAAAATCTTTAAGTCATTGAATCTTTCCAAAACTTCAACACAATCTGGATCAGCAGGTTCACAAGCTTCATCTTCCATACCAGTGAACTTAGGTTCATCAAACACAACATGGATTGTTTCTTCATATTTTAATGATCTCTTGTTCAGTACCATGAATGCCTTGCTGACTGAAGAATATCCCAAGAAAATTCCTTCATCTGATTTTGGTTGGAATGTTTTCAAATGTTCCTTATGATTCAAGATAAAACACTTGCTTCCAAATGGATGAAAATAGGATATGTTAGGTTTTCTTCCATTCCAAATCTCATAAGGTGTCTTCAGCATCTTCTTGTTTACTGAAGTTCTGTTTTGTGTATAGCATGCTGTATTAACTGCTTCAGCCCAATATCTTTCAGGTAGCAATGCTTCCCAAATCATGATTCTTCCTGTTTCTTTTAAGGTTCTGTTCCTTCTTTCAGCAACCCCATTTTCCTGAGGTGTACCAGCAGCAGCAAGTTGATGTAGTACACCATTCTGTTCACAGTATTCTCTTATAACTTTATTGAGAAACTCAGTACCCTTGTCTGATCTGATTTTTACTACTGTTAAACTTTTCTCATTCTGTAATCTCTTTAAAAGATCAGGCATATTTTTGAGTGTTTCACTTTTCTTGTTCATAAATATCACCCAAGTGTACCTTGAATAATCATCCACAACAACTAAGGTGTATTTCTTTCCTGTAATACTTGTTGGTGTAACTGGTCCAAATAGATCCATATGCATTAGCTCCAAGACTCTATTAGTTGATTGCTTAGTCTTTGATTTGAAGCTTGACTTAGTTTGTTTACCTTGCTGACATGCATCACATATAGTGTCTTTTTTGAATGTGATTTCAGGTAAACCAATCACCAGTTTCTTCTTCACCAACTGATTGATATCATCAAAATTTAGATGATTCAACTTTTTGTGCCATAACCAATTGAGTTCTGACTTGGTATGTACAATCAGATAGGTTTCTGGAACTGCAGTAGACCAATCCACAACATACATGTTTTGTTGTCTTCTACCAGCCCATACAACTTGATCACCACTTTCACTAATGACAAGATGCAGATTGTTTTTGTCAAAAGTGACCTTGTATCCCATGTCACGAGATTGTCCAAAGGCTCAAAGACGTTGTAATTCAGTCCTTCCACATATGCAACATTCTTGATTGTAAGTCTATTTCTTACAAGTGTGCCATATCCTCTTGTATATCCAGGTGTATTCTTGTTGCCAAAATTCACCCTTGGACCATCCTTTGCCACATAGTTTGACAAACAGTGCTTATTCTTTGTCATATGTTTGGAACATCCACTGTCAAAGTACCAGACACCCTACAAAACAAAGTTAATACATTTTAGGTACCCAGACCTGTTTGGGTCCATAATGGTCAGTGGTAAGCATGACCCACAGGATGTTTCCATAAGGTCTTCTCTAAAAGTGTCATACTTTGGTTCATACATGTATTCCATACATCCATAAGTTCTAACAGATTGGTTGTGTAGGATTCACATATGTTTTCCGGCCTTTTGGTTTATAATGTCAAGAAGTGATTCTTGTTGTTAGAAGCATTAGCATACTCATTGATTTGTCAGTCTGTTAGGAACAAACACAGTAGTATGGAGTCCGATGAGGTCTCTATTGAGGCTTTGTATAAGTCCTCTGCTTGATCCTCTCTCCGATTCCATTGCTTAGGTTTTTCCTAGCGACATGGTTATACTTCTTGTTTTTAGCAAGAGGTGCGAGAATATTCCAATCATCATCGATGGGAACAATCTACCTTTTCCCCGAGATAAGTATCCCTAGAATGATTAACATTTTTGGATTTAGGATTCTTATCCTTGGAATATTTCGGTTTTACCTTTTGTAGTCCAAATAGACTTGGTAGCGAGTGTCTGCTATCGCCAGGTCTAGAAGGTCCAAAGCGATCCTACCTTTGGATTTACCCTTTTTGTTAGGAGTCGTTGACTTCTTTGACTTCGATTTTGCTTCCTTGAAGCTTTCTCGAGAGGTTTTACTTGCCTCGGCAACCTTACTAGAGTTGGATCTTGTGCGAGCACAAACTTAGGACCACCTGCGGTACTAGGTTCGATAGCCTTTCTTGGATCCACTCTTGTTAGATTGTTGAGTTCCAAATCCAAGCCCTGTTCTATCACCATAAGGCTTTCCAGATTTGAATGCAGTGGAGGAACAAAATGGTTCAAAGCCGATTCGGTAGCTCTTTGGATGTTCAAAGCAGAGCTTATCTTGAATCATCCAACTTCTTTTTCCTTACCTTTGAGAATTCTTAATTCAGCATTCAATCTATCAACTTCCAATTGAAGAGCTTCTTTTTCAGCCTTCACAATCTCATAACCAGATTGTATTATCCTCAGTTGATTAAGGACGGCATCCAAAGTTTCATCATTGTCAGAATTTCTAGGATTTGAACCACAAGTTGATTCACAATCACTTCCAGCAGGAGTGTTTATTGATACAATATTGTATACCTCCTCTGTTTCATCCATATTAGCCATTAATGCATAATCTTCCATTTTAGCAACCAATGCTGTGTCATCTGACTCATTTCCCTTTTCAGATTCCACTTCATACCCTGATTCATCTTCAGCAACCATAGCCTTCTTTCCATGTCTTCTTTGTTGGCTCTTGGTCTTCAGTAGATCTGGACAATCAGGTCTAAAATGTCCAGGCTTCTTGCAAATGAAGCAAAGATAATCAGGTTCCTTACTTTGTTTTAACTCAGGACATTCAGGTTTGAAGTGTCCTGGTTTCTTGCAATGAAAACACAGATAATCATTGTCTTTCTTTGGTTCTTCTTTCTTCCTTTCACTAGGTCTCTTTAAATTTCTTGGTGAACTCTTTCCAGACTTCATCATCCTGATTTTCTTGCTCAGTAGGGCAATCTGCTCTTGCATTTCATCCAGAAGATCATCTTGAGCTCCTGATGTTTCTTCTTGATTTTTGGCAGCCAATGCAGTTGCCTTTGGTTCCTCTTTTTCAGTGTTAGGAACCAATCTCTTGCTGAATTCATAAGCTTTAAGATCTGAGAATAATTCGAAAGTATCCTCTTCATGTAACTTTCTCATTTCTTCTATTGCAGTGACTTTCATCTCCCAAACTTCTTTGTCAGGTAATGCCTCCAAGATTTTGAGTTTATTTCTTCTTTTGAATAACTTACACTCAGCAGGGTAAGTTCATCCAAGATAGCATTGAATCTTGACTCCATTTGCTCAATGGTTTCATTTGGTAGCATTTTGAACTTTTGAAACCTCTTTTTGGCCACACTGATTTTATTCTTCTTTATTGCATCAGTGCCTTCACAGATCAACTGTATCTTGTCCCAAAGTTCCTTTGCAGTTTTGAAATCTTTAACCTTCATGTACATATTTCTATCCAAGGTTCTATAAATGATATCAATAGCAATATTGTTGAGGTTTGCTCCCTTTCTATCTTCAGCATTACATTCTCTTTTTGGTTTTGGAATGTACTCTATCACATCACCAACTGTTACTGCCTTGGTAATCTCCAAAGTCCATCCATTTGTCAAGACATCCATCATTTCATCATGAGTTGCGACAAGGTAAGCTTTGCATTCGACGTTTATATTCATCAAATCTCTAGAGAACACATCAAGATAGTTCTAGCATCTGGGTGTTATCCATCATGCAAGTCTTTGAAAATCGGTGATTTGAAAAAGTTTTCAAAGTATTTTCACAAGCACAACAAGTAGGATTACTTGAGCGTAAGCCTTTGCTCCGATACCAATTGTTGGTCCCTTGAAAGGCTTTGGTTAAGTTTAGAGGGGGTGAATAAACTTAACACTTAAAACTTTTGGAGTTAACAAACTCGGCAACTCCAAAGCTGACCTGCGATACCTCGATGAGTCTGGCGACACCTCAATAACTCTCTTGACACCTCGAAGCCTTCTTTGATACACGATGAGTCTCTCTTGACGATTGAGTTTATTGAATTTGTGCAAATGAATTATATAAAAAATTAAGCCTTATTACTTGTTGTTAAATATGATACTAAGTATTAGATACTCATTAGTGTATGTGTGTGAGTTCGGTTGCTAGATTCGATAGGTTGATGTGTATAATAAACTAAATGCGAATGTAAGTGCAGAAAGTAAGTAGGCAGATTTTATAGTGGTTCTAGGTGGTGTAATCCTGTCAGTCCACTCTTCTCCTGTGATGTTAGAGGTAATTCACTAGAGATCTTTGATGTAGTTGTTACAAAGATTCCTAAGTTGCTTGTCCTTCACCAATAACTATGGCTTCACAAACTGAACACTTGGAACATGTAGGATTGCTGCTCCAAAGTCTTCCACTGGTCCTTGAAGGGTAGGATTGCCTCTTCACCAGCTCCCCCACAACCAACAGTCTTTCACACAAAAGTGCTTCACTGTCTTCTGTAGGTTCTTTGTAGAATAAAGAATGAATCAAGTAAATGATTCAGTTGCAACAGCTTGATTAGGATGATGTAATCAGCAGCTTGCAGTCTTCAAGTGTGTAAACTTGATGTAGCTTGAATACAGAATACACTTGAAGATTTTCTCTGGATCAGTAGCCTTAAGCTCAGTAAGTTCAGCAGGGTGCTTTTCTTGATAAAATGCAACTCAGAATTATCTCTTATATTTCCTTAATTTTCATCATCTTTTTCTGGGTTGGAAGTCCTCTATTTATAGGTAGGAGTCCATGTGACTTGTATTTGAAATTCAAATATAGACGTTCCTGGTTTTGTCCCATTTGACTTGCTTTCTATCACTATTCATAGGGTGACACTTCGCGAATCCTTTTTAATGAATCTGATCATCCCCACCCTTTGACTTGAAACCATTGGATAAAGTCTTGAATCATCCCAACGTCTTTTTAATCTCAGCCATTGATTTGTTTGATAAATCAGAGGTAGTTGGTTGTCCTTATCCATGTAATCTTCCAATGTAATCTTGAATTAATCGAGGTATATGTATTAGCGAGTTCATCGATCTGTTTGGAATACCTACCGATCTGTTTGAACTATAATTTCTTTGTGTTTAAAACACAATGCATCAGACTTCTTTTATCTAACTTTTATTTGTGAAGTTAGATTACACCTTTTTGCAAATAACTAAGTTCCAATCACCATCCAACTTAAGCAACTTAGACCTTGTACACAAGGTATATGAAATCAGTTTAGGTCATCACAGACTTGCCTAAATTCTGATTCCTTATCCTTGACTTTAATTACTAAGTTTGATCCCTTAGCCTTCATTAACTCAGTTTGAGCCCTCAGCCTTCAGTCTTCAGCAGGTTCTTTATAAGTCTACTGACCTAACTACCCTACTGATATAGTCCAGTCTGCTGACATAAGTCAGCTGACCATTACAGTGCTTGTTTGATCAAACCTATACAAAGATCAAACTCTAATAAACCTATACATTTGATCTAGACATCTTTTTGCCTTTGCACTATAACAGCTAGTCTGGCACTCATGATCAAAACATAAAAATAAGTCCAACAATAAGGTTGTGATTTTCTTCGAAGTAATGATGTGATATCGACCAGAACGTTCAATAAGGCACGGCGGCGCAACGGCAAGGAATCAGAATTGCCTTGTACAAGAAATCAAAAATCACACCATTAAGTAATCAGTGGGTACGAAAAAAGTACAAAAAAAAGTTTGTAATTTTCTTTGAAGTACTGATGTGATATCGACCAGAATGATAAATATGGCACGACGGCGCAAACGGCAAGCAAAACGGACATCAGAATGGCCTTTTACAAGGAATCAAAATTCCCACCGTTAAGTACTCTATGTGTACAAAAAAGTATGAAAAAGAAGGCTTGTAATTTTCTTTGAATTAACGATATGATATCGACCAGATTGTTAAATAAGGCACGTCGGTGCAATCGGCATGCGAAACTGATACCAGAATGGCCTTGTACAAGGATTCAAAAATCACACCATAAAGTACTCTCTGTGTACAAAAAAAGTACAAAAAAGTTTTTAATTGTGTTTAAAGTAACGATGTGATATCGACCAGAACAATAAATGACGCACGGCAGCATAAAAAACATGCAAAACTGACACACAAATTCCCTTATAAAAGAAATCAAAAATCACATCGTTAAGTACTATATAGGTATGGAAAAAGTAGAAAATAAAAGGTTGTAATTTTATTCAAAGTAACGATGTGATATCGACAAGAACGTTAAAGTTGGAACGGCGGTGCCAACGGCCTGCAAAACGGACACCAGAATGGCCTTGTACAAGGAATCAAAACGGACACTAGAATTGCCTTATACAAGGAATCAAAAGTACACCGTTAAGTACTCTATGGGTACGAAAAAATTAAAAAAAAAGTTACGTACTGGCCTTGTACAAGGTATAAAAATCATACTGTTACGTACTGTGTGGGTACTAGTAGTACAAAAAAAAGGTTTGTAATTATCTTTGAAGTAACGATGTGATATCGACCAAAACGATAAATAAGGCACGGCGGCGCAAACGGCAAGCAAAACGGACACTATAATGCCCTTGTACAAGGAATCAAAAATCACACTTTTAAGTACTCAGTGGGTACAAAAAAAGTACGAAAAAAGGGTTTTAACTTTTTTTGAAGTAACGATGTGATATCGACGAGAACGTTAAATAAGGCACGGCGGCGCAAACGGCATGCGAATCGGACACCCGAATTCCCTTGTACAAGGAATCCAAAATCACACCGTTAAATAATCTATGGGTAAAAAAATTTGAAATAAAGTTTGTAATTTTCTTGGAAGTAACCAAGTGATATCGACCAGAAAGTAAAATAAGGCACGTCGGCGCAAACGGACACCCGAATGGCCTTGTACAAGGAATCAAAAATCACACCGTTAAGTACTTTGTGGGTATGAAAAAGTACAAAAAATAATGTTGTGATTTTCATCGAAGTAACGATATGATACCGACCAGAACGTTAAATAAGGCACGACGGCGCACACGGCAAGAAAAACAGACACCAGAATGACCTTGTACAAGGAATCAAAAATCACATCATTAAGTAATTGATGGGTGGGTACAAAAAAGTACGAAAAAAGTTTGTAATTTTCTTTAAAGTAACGATGTGATATCGACTAGAACAATAGATAAGGCACGACGGCGTAAAAAACATGCAAAACGGACACACAAATTCCCTTGTACAAGGAATCAAAAATTACACCGTTAAGTACAAAATAAAAGGTTGTAATTTTCTTGAAATAACGACGTGATATTGGCCAAAACTTTAAATAAGGCACGTAGCGTAAACGGGCATGCAAAAGTACACTGAATGCCTTGTACAAGGAATCAAAAATCACACCGTTAAGTACTCTATGGGTATGAAAAAAGTGTTAAAAATAAGGTTGAGATTTTCTTCGAAGTAACAATGTGATATGGACCAGAACGTTAAATAAGGCACGGAGGCGCAAACGGCACGCGAAACGGACTCCTGAATGGACTTGTACAAGGAATCGAAATTCACACCGTTAAGTACTCTATGGGTAAACAAAAATATGAAAATATGTTTGTAATTTTCTTCGAAGTAACTTTGTGATATCGACCAGAACTTTAAAAAAGGCATGTCGGCGCAAACGGCATGCGAAACGGACACCCGAATGGCCTTGTACAAGTAATCAAAAATCACACCGTTAAGTACTATGTGGGTATGAAAAAAGTACAAAAAATAAGGTTGTTATTTTCTTCGATGTAATGATATGATATCGACCAGAACGTTAAATAAGGCACGACAGCGCAAACGAAATGCGAAACGGTCACCCGAATGGCCTTGTACAAGGAATCAAAAATCACACCGTTATGTACTTGTTCGGTAAAAAAAAATTGAAAAAAAGGTTGTAATTTTCTTTGAAGTAACAATGTGATATCGACCAGAATGTTAAATAAGGCACGGTAGCGCAAACGGCAAGCAAAACGGACACCCGAATGGCCTTGTACAAGGAATCCTAAATCACACTGTTAAGTACTGTGGGTACAAAAAAAGTATGAAAAAAAGGGTTTGTATTTTTCTTTGATGTAACAATGTGATATCAACCGGATTGTTGATAAGGCACGTCTGCGCAAACGGAATGCGAGACGGACACCAGAATGTCCATGTACAAGGAATTAAAAATCACGTCATTATGTACTCTATGGGTACAAAAAAAGTACAAAAAAAGGTTTTTAATTTTTTTTAAAGTAACGCTATGAAATCGACCAGAACAATAAATAAGGCACGGAGGCGCAAAAAAATGCAAAACGGACACACAAAGTCTCTTGTACAAGGAATCAAAAATCACACCGTTAAGTACTATATAGGTATGGGAAAAGTACAAAATAAAAGGTTGTAATTTTCTTCGAAGTAACATTGTGATTTCGGCCA
This sequence comes from Gentiana macrophylla, assembly GCA_026214975.1. Classification (NCBI taxonomy): domain Eukaryota; kingdom Viridiplantae; phylum Streptophyta; class Magnoliopsida; order Gentianales; family Gentianaceae; genus Gentiana; species Gentiana macrophylla. The sequence goes on along the minus strand of JAOBSW010000412.1, from coordinate 3,953 downwards.
GAACGTTAAATAAGGCACGGCGGCGCAAACGGCATGCAAAACGGAATCCTGAATGGCCTTGTACAAGGAATCAAAAATTACACCGTTAATTACCTATGGGTACGAAAAAAGTATGAAAAATAAGGTTGTGATTTTTTCGGAGTAACGATGTGATATCGATCTGATGTGATCCAATTCAAGAAGAATGAGGACGCACCAGTTATCCAAGAAGCAAGAAGATCAGTCGAAGATAGAAGCCTATGCGTATTGTTTATGTCCAATTAGGTCTATTGGGCCTATTGGATTTGATTTAATTTATTTCCGTTCGTTTATGATGTTTTTAGTAGAAAAAGGCCAAAAGCCCATTAGGGAAGTTGCCTATATGGTAGTATGTTGGGTCAAGTGTTTATTTTCAGCAAATAAAAGCCATTTGGGCTTATTATAGTCAAGTTAGGCCCACTAGGAAATAAAGTGGCGAAAATTACTAAGTAATTTATCCCACATTGTTTAGAAGTTAGTTAGTCTTCTATTTTGTAGCCCATATAAAGGCATTCTACTTGTAAGACTATCTCCAACAACAATCCTTTATATCACCCTCTAACTGCATCGTTTTCCGTCCAGTTTCACATTTTTAACACTTTATAAATTAATCTACTCCAACAAATACTCTTTATACAATCCTCTTAAAACATGTTTTTCCCTTCATCTTATATATAACAAACAAAATCATACAATGAATATCCAATATTTTTTTACTCTATTTTATCATTTCTATTTACGTTTTCATCAGGTTAGCCATCATATGAACTATTGAAAATATTTTTGCTGCTATAAATAATATAATAATAACAATAATGGTTGTTGAAGTTTTTTTTTTTTTGTTTTTTGTTTTTTTTGTTTTTTTGTTTTTTTACCTCTTCTAATACTCCTCAGAAATATCATGATAACTAGAAGAACAAATAATAATAAAAAATAAATAAAGCAATAGATGGGAAGAAAGTGATGAAAGGAAGAAGACAAATTGTAGAAGAGAGGAAATAAATTTTGCTGAGATGGAAAGAGTACTATTCACTTTATCATGCACTTGTGATTTCCGGTAATGGGTAGAGATTTTGAAGGATATAGAGTACATAAAGTGATCCATTGTAAGCATAGAGTAAATCAGTATACTGTAAAATGTTGTTAAAGGTGTTGATAGAGTCCCCCATTGGAGACAGTCTAATATTATGGACAATGAATTATCAAAATCATTATTATTATATTGAGAGAAGTTTCTCTTCTTTAAGTCGAGTCGGCTTAAAAACAATCACTTGCGAGTGAGTTTTCTCTTCGTCGTAGAAAAGACACCCCTTAAGAACAAATCAAAGATGTTGAGCAAACGTTGTGTGTTCTTAGCCTTGAGCCTATGTCGGAGACTCTGGACTAGGTTTTCATAGCTCGTCATTGATCCTTTAGCCATTTCACAGCACGTATCGCATCAGTTGGTAGCAGAGCTCAGCGACTAAGGTATCAAATATCCCCGTTTTAATTTTCGTGTTTAATTTTCGTTCTTATTCCAAAAAAAAATTGTTAATTGTTTTCCTTTAATTTCGTCCCCTCGCCAGCCAAAATCTTCAAATCTTCATCTATCCTACCCGGAAAACTTGAAGATCTTCAAATCTTTAAACCTTCATCCCAAGAACCCTAATTTTTTTCCAGACCCGTTTGTTTATCAGGCCGTTCCATAACCAACCAACCTCCAAAAATACTGACATCTTTACACCCAATCCCAATTCGACGTTTATCTGGCCTAAAACTGCTTATTACGTCCAAACATTCTGTCCATGAATACTGCAACAGTAAATCATCGTTCGAATTAGTTTTCAGTGGGTTAAACGACTCGAAATTGCCTGAACTTTGGTGACCATTTAGGAAAGATTTCGATCTACACCTTTTATCTTTTGAGCTTTTCCAAATTCGCTGTAGTTTTATCGCAATCGGCACCTTAAGTCACTGATATCAATCTGGAGAAATTTGACAGATTGCACCGGTTTCTGGAAAAAAATTGTTCGATTGACTTTTAGACCTCCAAAAAATCTGAATTTTTGATATTCTCTAGGAAATCATCTTTTCTACAACTTTCGTATTTTGAGGTTTTCCAGATTCGACATAGGTTGATCACAATCTGCATGAAAAGTCACGGTTTAAATTCGGAAGTTCGACAAAGATCATATTTAGCGTTGCTCATTGTTGTGATTCGTTCTTTGGTTGATATCTATATATGAGTGAGTGCAACACGAGATTTTTGAGGATTTGAATGTTTTGGTCATGGATTACATCATATTTTATTCACATTGTCTCATTCGGGAGAAGGAATATGAGTTCTGCATTGATCATAGTGAAGATGAGAATTTAGTTAGTGTTGCGGTGGTTAAGGAGTTGAACTTGCCGACGGAAAGACATGATTATCCTCATTACTTTGTTGAGGGAATTAATAAGTTTTGGGTTACAAGGCAAAGTGAGCATAAGAAAGCCCATCGGTCTAAAATATTATGTGATGTGGTTCCACTGCAAAGTGAGCATTTAATATTAGCAAAGCCATGGTTACAAATGTACAAGGTACGTCATAATTCATCACGCACTCGGTATTATTTTAATGATTATGGCATGAAGTGTGTCCTTCAATCATGACCTTCTACACAAGAGTGTCAAGATTGAAGAATCCAAAAATTTGGAAAATGAGATATTGATAGAAAGGATGTGTAGGATTGTTAAGGAGGTGCATCAAGATTTGTAAGATAAATAGAGGCAGGAAGATGAAATTTTTTGGAAGAATTTTAGGGCGGAAGATGCCAAACGGAGGGCCGAACATAAGAAAGCCCATGAATTAGTTGAAGAGGAAACGAAAGAGGTTGTGAGTACTCGTGAGGAGGAGTTGAACAAGGAGGAAGGTGAGAGTGTGGTGGAGGTGGATGAGCCTGATATTGTGGATGCGCAAGTGGATGAGATAGCTCATGTTGATGAGACATTAGTGAATTCTCATGTTGAGAGTGACGTTGAGCTTGAAGAAGTTCAAGATACACCAACCGAGTCTCTTGATTTATCTTTGCTTTTGCATGATACTTGTGATGAGTTGGTTCCGATCAACGTGGAGCCGTATTCTTTTGTTGGAGCGGTTGGACATGAAGCAAAATCAGCCATGTCGATTGAGCACTTAAAGGAGTTACAAGCGCACCATATTTACAATGATCCATTTTTATTGCATTGTCTTCCTTTAGATTTTGTTGTTGCTAATTTTTATGATTTGGAAATTCATTTGTAAAAGAGGATGATTATTGCATTGTTCACCTCTTTATTTTTCATGATTGCTATTCACTCTGTGGACCTACACACATATGTTGGGCCAAGATTACTATTTGATCCAGGTGGATTCGAGGACGAATCCTTTCGAAGGGAGAGGGAATGATGTGACCCGGAAAGTCCAATTTTGACAGTCCCTTCATTACCATTGGACTTAGATCTGAGGACAGATCCTTTTCAAGTGGGATAGAATGATGTGATCCAATTCAAGAAGAATGAGGATGCACCAGTTATCCAAGAACAAGAAGATCAGTCGAAGATAGAAGCCAATGTGTATTGTTTATGTCCAATTAGGTCTATTGGGCCTATTGTGTTTGATTTAATTTCTTTCCGTTCGTTTATGATGTTTCTAGTTAAAAAAGAAGGCCAAAAGCCCATTAGGGGAGTTGAATATATGGTAGTATGTTGGGTCAAGTGTTTATTTTCAGCAAATAAAAGCTATTAGGGCTTATTATAGTCAAGTTAGGCCCACTAGGAAATAAAGTGGCAAAAGTTACTAAGTAATTTATCCCACATTGCTTAGAAGTTAGTTAGTCTTCAATGTTGTTGCCTATATACAGGCATTCTACTTGTAATATTATGAACAATCAATTATGAAAATCATTATTATTATATTGAGAGAAGTTTCTCTTTTT
>JAOBSW010000408.1:0-43636 GCA_026214975.1 Gentiana macrophylla | reverse complement strand
GGTGTAAATGATCAAGTAGAGTTCAGTAAAATAAACTTAAAAGAGATGGAAATTTCGTTTTGGAAAAGCAGTGGTCACAGCGGCCATTTAAGAACCACAAAGCCCTACTGTGGAAAATTTTCAGCAAAAATTTGAATGTGTAGTCTTGTTCATTTTCAGACCTCACAGCGCCACCATCATTTCAGATGCACTTGCGCTATGGCCCGAAAATGCGAATTGGTGTGTCTTTTCCTGGTTTTTTCAGCAGTTTTCTTCCATAACACCTTTCCAAAAATGTGTCTCTTAAACAAAACATTTTTAACCAAAAAATACTGATCCTAGAAGGTATAAAAACTGGTCTTACATGTTTTAAAAGATACTTTTGAGAAATATACAATACTTGATGATTTGAGAGAATACATTGAAAACACATTCAAGTGTTCTTCATCTTTATGTGTCAAAACTTTCTACAAAACTCCAGTTGTATACTTTTCTTTTGGTATCAAAAAGAAAAGGGTAAACGTAGTCTTATCTCACAAAGGTATTCGTGCAACCTGGGGCATTGAATAAGGGTCGAATAACTTTTGTAGGAAATTGTTCCAACATGATTCTACGTAATATCAAGTTCTAATTTCCTAAGATTTAGTTTTGACATTGTTGTTTTTCATCCCTTACAAGCATTTTATACAACAATCTACAAAAGTTATTTCAGTAAATTCTACAATGTCAAGTGTTAAGGAGATGACTACAAACTTTGGAAAGTTGGAAAAGTTTGAAGGTGTCAATTTTAGAAGATGGCAAAGAAAGATGCATTTTCTGCTAACAACATTGAAAGTGGTGTAGGTGTTGAGTACACCGATGCCTGAAGTAATGGATGACGGACCATTGGAGGAACTGAGGAAGAAGAACAAATGGGCACTACAAGAAAATTAGGTTTTGGCGGCATGATATTGGCGGCACACTCTTAAAACACGCTGGCAATTTATTATTTAGCGGTGTGCTTTTAAATATATGCTACAGATAAATTAGTACTTTGATACGCAACTTACAAAACGCATCGCCAAAAACAGTGATAGCGTGATACGTGCCCGCTGCTAATGCTTCCACTAATATTTTGGTTTCCGTTTCGCGGGAGCTCAAAATTTTGCCCGGTCAAAATAATAATCACGCGCTAACATTTCACTTAAAATAAAAGAAAATAAAAACTCGCGACTATTCTTCTTGTTTTTCCATTCTCCTTCCATGGGCAAAAGTCGATTCCTCTCATTCTTCTTTGCGATTTAGGGTTTTTGCGAATCAGGTCATGAGGAAGTAGATCAGTTATGAATTCTAAAATCAAAGTGAAAGGCTTTTTGATTCGCTGGTCTGAAGATGGTGATCTATGGGAGTCTTCTCATTTTTTTGGTAAGTATTGGACGAGATTTGATTTAAAAACATAGAATGAAGCAATTGGTGGGTTTCGCTACACCTTATAGGCTCTCCTTCCGCTCTCCACATTGCTATTCTCCTTTTCTGCATCAATCCTCTGTTGAAAAGGTAAATTTGTATTTATTTGTCATAATTCCCTCTGATTCTCTTTCTTGAAGGGGTCACTCTCATTCTTCTTGATGATATAGTTTTTTTTAAGGAGACTATTTAGAAAATTAAGATTATAGACAATTACCCCCGATTAATATGTATTTTTCTGTTAGTTTTCTTCACATATAGCATATTCATATGGTTTCTGGTTTAGTGGTTTATAATAATGCATATATTGAAATTGTTATTTAGATATTAGTTCTGTAGCTTAAAATAAAATTGGATTTGGATGTTATGTACTGTTATAGTTGATTTGTTGAGTAGCTAGTGGTTTCATTTTTATTGGTAAGTGGTTTTCTTAAAAGTGCTCTCACAATGTGTCTTTACATGGCTTCAACTAATTTCAATACAATACCAGAAATAATGCTCTTAATCTTTGTGTGTTTATTGTGTATTTGAAAATTTATTTCTTCTTAATATAATATAGAAATTTCTAGATATATTAACTGTCACGCCATCTCTATGGTTAAGTTCAACTAAGTTTGCAGTCTCTGTGGAGCCTTTAGCTTGTGTTCAAATTGAGTCAAATAATCTGGTTGAATATGTGCTTATAGTCTGTTAAGAGTCTTAAACTTGCTTGTTTGTTTGGTTCTTGACATGCTAGCTGATATGCCTCCATTCTGATAGACTTGTAAGTTATCCTTAGGTTGAAACTGTTTTAGATTCTGGTTTTGTCTATCTGTCAAGCTATTTGTTTTTATATTAGTTTTCTCAATGCCTTAGTCCATGTCCTTTCTGGCTGTGTTATCAAACTATCCATATCTATCTGCTTGTTTCTGAACTTAAGTTTCTTTGATAATTCAGTTTGAGCTATGTCTTGTTGTCTGCTAGAGTTTCAATCAGAGCCTAAGCTACATCAATATATTTTACATGCGCTCTGTTTTGTGTAACGGTCCTTAGCCTTATATGTCTGCCCATGTCTTGTATGTAGTCCGGTCCAAGTCTACATGTTCGTATGTCTGCATCAGTTTGAGCAGAAGATATGTTTTACATAAGATCATATGTTCTATCTATCTGAGTCTTGATAAGATCATAAAATTTGTTTAGAGATTATGGACTGAGCCTAGAACAATTCTTGAGGGCCAACTACTACTACGATAAGTTCTAAAAGACATTACTACCCAACACTCCTCGGTTCATGGAAATTCAAAAGCTGGTTACTCTTATGTTTAGATTAGCCTAGTGAAATCTTTTGATAGTTTTCATGCAGTAAGCCGATTTTGAATATAGAATGGAACATGTGTTAACATATGAGATGAAAAATGGATCCTTGAGGCGAAACATTCAAGCTTTTGAATTCTCTTAATCAACTTCTAACTTGGAGAAATGGGACAATAGTGAATGCACGATATTAAGAATTGCTACTTGCTGAATGCATGCATGAAGTAATAGGAAAATCCCAGCTATTATTGTTTCAGTAGCTTAGAAAAGATTAAGAGTTTCATTTCATTGGTAAAAGGTCATCTAATAAGGGTGAGAATATTATAATCTTTTCTCATTGTTGTGGTTGTTACTTGTTACTTAGTTATAAAAACCAGTGCAGAATGTTTCATCTGATTGAAGGAATGTGTTTGTTTGGCAATTTTTTCTTGTATGATTTGTTATCTTGCATTCGGTATTGAATCCGTTTATAGGTGAGGGTCATCTGGTATAACATGATTCTGAAATATGCGTATTAATTCATAGGATGCTTATAATTTTTTCTCTATGTAGGAAAAATTGGCTTTTTTCGGATTAAGGAGCTGAAGGATGTTCTTGCACAACTCGGGATTTCAAAACAAGGTAAGCAGCAGTTTGACATGAACATACTTTTATGCCTTATTTCTTTACCTATTGTTATGGAGCAACTATTTTCTCGTGAACTTGGATCTTAGACTGAACTCTTAGGTTTTTGTCATAGCATTAAACGATATCATTGTGGGAGAAATGCTTAACTTCGACATTTTCCAACATTTAATGAGTTATCCTTCTTCTTGGATAAAATATTTAAAATAAGGTGTTATGAGAAATGCCGTGTTAGTTAAAATATATAAATTTTGTATTATTGATTCCTAATCATTCTCTGTAATGTGTAACTATGCTTGCTAAGTGTACATCAGTGTCACTATGTTTGCTAACGTTTGGATTAGGCTCTGTTGTATAAAGCCATTTTTGCATCTAGTTTTTGCATCAGCGAAAATTTAGGCATTCTCGTGGGGTTCTTTATTCGCTCTTTATTCTTTCTATTTGAAGAATAAAATTAGCATAAAATAATCTGAAGTTAAAAATATATTTTGCAACAGAAAATCGATAGAAGTTTGATCATTAAAATTGTGAATCCTTTAAAAAAAATAAAACTGTTGGTGAAAACTATTAATTAACTTGTCTAAAATGCGTTTTATACACAAGCCTGTTAGATAAGTTTTTTAGGTCTAGTTCTTGATGTATTGATATGTTTTGATTTGTTATAGTATGCTTTTCAATGTTAAACTTTTGAAAGAAAATGGTCAAAATGTGTACACAGTGAAATTCTTTTTGAAATTATGTATGATATATATATATATAATCATTCAAAATGTATCACATAGAGCAATTGCAGAGTATTTATCCAAAAGTCTTTCATCCAAATGGTCACCTAATGATGTTGCTTTTGTGACTACTAAATGTTCTATGAAGGATGTTGCTTTTGTGCATGATGGAGGTTCATTTTCGCTGGAAGTTACCACAAAAGAAAAAGGTAAAAGGCTTGGATACTGAAGTATATTATGGAGAGGACTTAAGTTTATTGTAGATTTTGAGCTTTAAGAAATTTACATTGTGTGTGAGCTGATTGAAAAACTGAGGCAAATTCATCTTTTATTGTTTCGCCATAGTTTCAATGTGTTAGATTTAGTAGGAACCCAATATGGAGGCAAATTAATGCTTTTATACGCCTTAGTTTTTCAATGTGTCGGGTTTTGTATTTCTATGTTGTTTGATTACCTGGCTTTGTCTCGAGTTATGAATTATTGGTTCATGTTCTATAAATGGTTTTGGTTCTATACATGTGAGCATCGGTACATGTATTGGGTAAATATTTTTTTTTATAATAGAAAACATATCCGCGCGTGCTACACACGCCACTATTAACGTATCTCACTTCGGCGCCGTGCCTGAACACACCGCTTTTGATTAATTGTTTTGGAAGCATGCATCATAAGCCGCTAATAAAAGTATCGCGTGTATTTGCCCCTCGCTTTTATATTTATAGTTTTGGCGAAGACGCATCGCAAGCTACTAATAATAGTATCATCGCACGCGAATCGTGAGGTCGCGGATCACCTTAAATTTTTAGCGGCTTTGAATTATGCAGCGTGCAATGTGCACTGCCAATAGCCATTTTGCACGCCGCGAAAAGTCTTTTTCGTTGTAGTGGGGAGAATGATGACTACATCTGTAGAGGCCACATTCTAAACGGTATGTCTGATTCATTGTTTGACATTTACCAAAATGTTGAGTCTGCAAAAGAACTTTGGGATTCACTAGAGTCTAAATACATGGATGAAGATGCCTCTGGTAAAAAGTTCTTCGTTGGAAATTTCATGAAATATAACATGGTAGATTCAAGGTCGGTAATGGAACAGTATAATGAATTACTACGCATTTTGGGTCAGTTTGGACAACATAAAATGGAAATGGATGAGTCTATTTTGGTGTCAAGCATTATATATAAATTATCACCGTCATGGAAAGACTTTACGCACATATTAAAACACAAAAAGGAAGAATTATCTCTGGTAGAACTTGGTAGTCACTTGCGTATAGAGGAATCTCTAAGGGTGCAAGAGGGCGGTAAAACCAAGGGTAAAGAGGTAATGGATTCGACCTCTATCAATATGATGGAAGCCGGGGAATGTTCGTATAAGAACAAAGGAAAAGAAAAGAAAAAATCTTCCAAACTAATGGCAAAGATACCAACAAAAAACCAAAATGTGTTTGTTGGACTTGCGGGAAAACTGGACATTTCCGGGCAGATTGTCGAGTAAGGAAGAACCAGAAAGGTTCAAACAACAGTTCGGGGCAAAGGTCTAAGGACCAAGGTGCTCCTAAACATCAAGGTCAGAATGTTACTTGTGGATTTAACTCCAACATGAATTATGTACCACTAATTTCTGAGGCATTTTATATGCAGGATGATGATGTTGCTTGGTGGATTGACTCGGATGCAACGAGACTCATTTGCAAGGATCGATGCTGGTTTAAAAACTATGAACCGGTGAACGATGGATCCATGCTACTTATGGGAAACGAGTCAAGGGCTGCCATAGTTGGAATAGGAACTGTTGTTTTGTGTTTTAGTTCTAGAAAATGTATTAATTTAAAACATGTTTTACATGCTCCGTGTATACGGAAAAACTTGGTATCTGGTAGTTTATTATGTAAAGAAGGCTATAAACAAGTTTATGAGTCAGACAAGTACATTTTAAGTAAGTATGGTGTATTTATTGGATTTGGTTACTTATGCAATGACATGTTTATGTTAAATATTCAACATGATGTTGTTAATAATGTTATCACAAATCATGATGTTAATAGTTCTGTTTTGTGGCATGCTCGGTTAGGACATGTTCATTATAAGCTGATTGACGTGATCAGTGAAGTGAAATTAAAATACTTGACCACCATAAACCAATACTATCAAGAGGACTAGGTCCATCGTAGTATAGCAATAGCGAATCAAGGTCAATCCCTTAGGGAACCAATTGAGGGTCATTTTATAAATAATCAATTAAGCATGTCAAACACATAAAAACGGTCTATGACCAACAAAGGACAAGAAAAGATAAATTGACACGACTCGACACAACACAAATAAATACAACATAATTAACCTCACCAATTATTATGTTATCGTTTGGAACTAGAGCTTATATATAATTAAACTAGACTCACTAACTATTAACCCGATTCGTATCTATTTTATATTGGCTATGGGAGTCATTCCCTAAACTAGATCTAGCTCCGTGTAGTCCATCTAGATCACTATGCTACATTACGTGACATTGCTTTTTAGGCCTCCATCTCATATAACTTGCACGCTTACAAAACTAGGGATGCCGATATTAACCGTATTCCTCACCTAGGCAACATTCCTGTGGTTAGGCGTACTTCCTAAGCGATCGCATCAGTCTCCGTCCTATTAACACCAACTTTTTAGATATCATGTTAATCTACGATTTACGTATAATCAGGTGCGCACAATTCCCTAATATAACACAGATCTAGATCTCGCTGAAAGTCCCGAAAGATCAATTCATGAGCCGACCTAAAAGTATTATATTGGTATTTCCTAACAACATGTTTTAATTAAAACAGACGAGCAACGTAACCGTAGCCATAACTACTAAGATAAGAAATTCTATATGGACAATCACACCATAAAGACGTGGCTAGACTGACTCGGCGAACAACTAAATCTTAGCGTTTCTCTATACGTAATAGATAAAATAGAAATTTATAAAGCAATTATATATATCTACTAGAAACACGATTGTTGATCAAAATAAAGTCATACATAGATCATGAGACATAGGCGTGGGCGTGCGGATCCTTATAGAAGAGAAATCCTCACCGCCTCACGTCTTAATCCTAGATCTACATCATTTAACTAAGAACTAACAACCTCAAACGATAAACAATAATTGGGAACTTAATTATGAAGAACTAAGAAGAAATAAATACAAGAAATTACATTATTGCAGAACTTGTATAAAAACCTCTCTGAGAAAAACTGAGAACATTATTATGAGTTGTGTAAGGTGTATATGGTGTGTTTTTGCTAATGAACTAGTACAAGTATATATAGGAGTAAAAATTCGCATGGGATAAGCCTGAACCAATATAAAATAGGTTTCCTAAATCCAAATGAAGTCTGAAAACGCGTTAGGATAATTCCAAGCTAATCCGGCGAGGAGGAGGGCTCGCTTCAAAGTTGAATCGAAAGGCGGTGCCACGAGTCCTCCAAAACTGGATTGGCTCGCTGGCTCTTTGTATTCCGTACTACTCTTCTCGTGCTGTTTCGATATTTATCCTCAATTTAATCCGATTCCACTTCGAATTGCCTTGAAATTTATCTTCTTCTTTGGTAGAAAATCTCCAATTTATCTCTATCTACAAAATAAACATTTATTGCACAGTAAATTGTATTTAAATGATAAAAAACGGATAAATACCAATTTATATTCTATAAATCACATAACATTAAACAATCAATATACACATGTGATTTAACATAAAATATATAGTATTAGGCTCGATTTAAGGATAATGTTGATGACTTTTACGGGTATATTTTGACCGTCATCAAATAACCCCTACTTAGACTTTGGTCGTCCCAAACAAAGCATCAATAAGTTATTCCCCAAGACAACATTTTCCATGGTCAGATCATACTTATGCAAGAAACTCGAGTCAACTCATACCAGTCATGCTCATTAGGTGTCCATTATTCACTACTCGCTAAGAATCGAAGTGATGTGTGCATGTGCATTCAATTTTATATAATCATGGCAAGATTGGAGTTTATGCTAACTTCACAATCTCAACCTACCAACATCAGTATTCCTACTTTAAGCCTCGCATGGGTAAAGACATGGTGCAACAAGCAAGAGCGTTGTCTAAAAGGTTTTTGGACATGGAGACCGAGAAATACTCAAAGCCTCTTAAAAGGTTGCATTTTCTCGCATTTTCACATTTTCAAGCATTAACACATCTCAAGAAAGAAACTTGCTTTAAAAGTAAATTATGCATTGCAAGAATCCCCCTTTCATGGATTGGTCAAATAGCATTGAATATTACCACAAGCGCGAAGCTACTTTGGTAATGTTACTACAAGCCCAGTGTTTAACATTTTGTTAAAACACAGATAAATCTCAAGCTTATTACTCTGCTTTGATGGCTAGAAGATAAAAATGCATTAGTAGATAAGTATCGATACTAAGTTCACATAATCAATCATCTATGCAATGTACACATATTCGTGCAGTAAAACTCGATTCAAAGATTGAGTAATCGAATAATAAATAACTACTTGCAACGATCGGCATGAATATCCTTAAATCTACATTCACATAAGTATAAAATGATCACGTACTCATGCAACTTGGTTCCTCTCCTATCAATTCTTAGCTAGGAACTCACAATTCTAGGGGTACGAGATAAATAATATGGTATTTATTCATTTGTTTTTTTTAAAAAAATTTCAACCGAACCGTTTCTTTTAATTTCTAATTATTGCACATCATAGCTAAGTCTCCTACCCACCACTTAAACATGGAATTGTCCCCAATGACAACGAAAAAAAAGAGAATTTAAGAAAAGACTTAGCTCTGAAACAAATTTCTAAAGTAAGAAGCGTAACATCGGAGTAGTCCAAGCACGCCGAGGAACTCCCGGGAAAATAAAAGTTCTACCGCTGCAAAAAATCCTTCAACAAAGCTCGAAACGCGTTACGGTAGCTCATAATAAGTAATAACCGAAAATGGGACAAGAAAAAGGAATACATTAAACCTTAAACACTTTTAAGTCCTTAAAACGATTATATGTCTGAAACATTGAAAATAGTAATCCTAACTTGCTTTTTAGTACAACATTGTGATTTAGAAAACAGACAACAGACTCGATACAAAGGAAAATATACTAATCAAGAGAGACAAAGATATACTCAATCACCTTCATCAAAAGATCGTCTAAATCTAGAAGGAACACGAGAATGAGAGGGCTCCTGCCCCTCAAAACCAGGTGGAGGCGTAGGCCGACGTGCACGTCGGGTCCTAGGAACATCATTTTCATCCATATTCTGCACAATCCTCCCGACCATGTGATGAGTCTCAGCCACTGTCCGCTCCATTCTATTAATACGAGCAAAAAGTTGCTCCATGTCTCGCCCTCGGTTGGTGGCATTGCCTGGAACGGCATTCCTAGCTTGGCGGGGTTGAGGTGGTGACCTTTGACGTTGATTGGCATTGGTGCGAGCCGGAACTGATGATAATGACAAAGTTGCTTCCGGGTCAACATACACATCTGCCCCTAATGCCCGCCAGCCAGCTGCAATTGCAAGGTCTGAAATCATGGAACCGTAAGGCAGAACGGTCCTGCTCTTTTTGGCTACCTCGGTCATGTTTCCCGTATGACCGTGCCTAAATCCACAGGTCGCTCTGACCATAGCCAATACATGAAGGCAGCCTGAGAGTCGTAAACTATAGAGGTGTGGCTATTTGGAAGTATATCGGAACACAGGAACCGATGTAAGAACTTGTCTTTCCATGTGGTGAATGTCTCCTCTTGAAAATTACGAGCATATTGGCCTATATACCACTCGATACCAAAGTAATCACCGATTTCCATCAACATTGTATCAGAATGGTCGTACACACTAGAGAACTCCTCTGGGTGACCCACTAAATCTCCCAAATTAAAATAAGTATTTATAGTGGTAGGGGAATTGGCAAACGTGCATCCTCTAACCGTGACAGTGTGGGAATGGGGATGTACCGCTAAATAAGCATAGAACTCTTTTACCACGGTCCCGTTGCAACGAGTAGGCGGCTCAGCCACGTACTCCCAACTGTGATAAGCAATAAGATTTTGAACGAGCTCCCCGCAATCTTCAAGGTCTATGCCTCTTCCGTGATGTACCGTTGCATTGCTCCAGTGGGTACGAAATGACTCGTATACCTCGGGGCTAGCAAATTGTGGTACCCCGTCAATAACCGGTATTGCGTCGCCATCTAGAACAAATTGTGCTCTAGCTTGATGAATCTGTGGTTGATTCCTTTTGTTGCTATTATTCCGATTCATCTTAGAGACGCCCAGCTCTGTTTTTGGGTCAAAAGGACTCGGCGGGAGCGAAGTCTCAGTGTCTCACCTGGGGCGAGTTCCCGATCCTAGCTCGGCTCGATTCGGCTTGTTGTGCTAATTCTCACCTTGAACAGCTCCGAATGTGTATTTCCAGAATTTTTAAGAACTTAATTGAATGAGAGATAGCCTCATTTCAATTTTAAGATGTGGAAGAGATAGAAAGTGAAGAATTTAGGGTAAAAAATGGTGTAATTTTTGGCTAGGAAAGCTCACAACTTTTTTCTACATAAAATGGGTGTTGAAGAATAAATGGAGGTTTAGAATGTGATGGGTTTAGAAAATGATAAAGTTGGTTAGAAAATTGGTGTGGTGAAAATGTTGGTAAAAAGAGGGGTTTAAATAGGTGAAGAATGGAGAAAAAGAGAGGGAAGTGAAAATGAATTTGAATTTAAGAAGGATGGTTATTGGTGGATATAAAAAAAGAGGATTGATGAGGTGGAAAGTGATAAAGGTGAAAGTGGAAGTGGGATATGTAGAAAAAGTGTTGACCACTTTTTTACTCTTTTGACCCTAAAAAAAAATTCGAAATTCCAAAATAATAAGGTAGACCAAAATTTATTACTACTTTCGCACTTTAAATTACAAAACATTGTTCTTACAAAAATAAAATTCTGGACACTGCCCAATGAGGCAGTCTGACCAAACTGTCTCCGATTTTCTATATCTTGCCTCCAATCAGCTTCATTTAAACTCATGCTTTGCTCCCGTCTTTCTCCTCGGATTGATGTCGAATCTTTTATTCCTCTTTTTCAAAGATACTAACCTAGACACGCCTATGAGACTCTACTTCACGTTAGAACGAATCGAGTAAAAAAACTTTTGCACATCCTTAACCCAATGGTCATCGAACACGGCAAAAAAACCTCAACCGTTTTAACGTTACTTTTATTTGACTCAAGAAAAGAAAACCTAAAATCCTAAAAAAATTACAAAACCTAAGAGATAGAAATAGTTCTCAATTTAAAGTCTTCACTTTCGACTCTCCAAATATCATCATTCCATTGATTTATTGTCCTTTGCCTTCCAGATTTTCACCTGTCGACTTTCACTGAGATCTTCTTTCCTTCTTTGAGAATGCGTGCTTTTCCTTTGGTGGTGAGACCTAAGAAAATACAGTCATCTTTGCCATCTAAACAGGCACTAACCTCAGCTTCTGCCTCAGAAACTAGCGATCTTGAAGATCGAACTCTACGAGTTCGCTTTTTAACCCTTCTCCGTCTATCTTTCAACTTTGAGCTTTCTCGATCCTCAGCGATTCCTTTGGATGGGGCGGACCCATCTCCGTACACGGTTTATTGAGGTATCCGCCGGCAAAGTACGCTGGGATTGAGCGTCTCTGTCCCTTCTTAAGATAGATAGGAATTATAACTCGCTATTTCTTGGGGCAGCGTCAACCATATCAACATCTCCTTGACTAGGAATCAAGGCAGTCTCATCCGCACCATGAACCATCATAACTGAGATACTGGGCGGAAGCTGAAATCGGGGTCTAAGGATTGTATGAACCTCTGAGCCTTTGGCATCAAACAATGTGAGCTCAAATTTTTCCATGTCTACTCTAGCCTTAGAGGTTGCCATAAATGATCGGCCCAGTATAAGTGGGCAGTGGGGATCCTCCTCTACGTCCATCACGACTATATCGACTAGAAAGTGAAGCCTCCCAATTCCTATGGTCATGTTGTTCAAGGCTCCAGTATGCACGGTACGAGAACCATCCCCAAAGCGAATGTCCATAGTTGTGTTCATAACGGTATAAACTCCAATTCTCATACAAACGCTATAGGGAACTATATTTAGGCTCGATCCGGAGTCAATTAGCACTAAGTCAGCTCTCTTCATATCCAAGATTACGTCAACAATAAATGCCTCAGGATCTCCTAACTTTGGAAATAGACGAGCACGATCCTTTAGGTCTTCTGCCTCATGTTGGCAGGTTACTATAGGTCTAGTGTTGAACTCAGACTCAGGGTCAGAATCAGAGCTTGGGTATTCGGGAGTTGGGGAAAGAAAGGGTAGATACTTGGGGTCAGACTTCGAACTAGAGCTAGAATCAGAATCAGAAATAATAATCGGAATGTGAGCAGTCATACCATGAAAGAGATCGAGTTTTCTTGCTTTCCCTTCCACGCGTCTCCGTCTTTTTTTCATTCCTCTACTAACTTTTGCTTATCCGGCCCCTTCTTGGTGTGGTTTTGAGCGTGTGACTTTTACTTCTTCATTCTTCGCTTGAAAAATTGATTGGTCGACATTTTTGCTAGAACAATATCCAGTGGAATAATTAATTTCTCTGGCTCTCTGTGGACATAAGAAAAAACATACAAACGTCCGTAAACTAACAGTCAACATGATTATTCATGCTGCCGCTAGACCTACAGACTACAAACGGAGGAATAACAGACGCAAAGAAGACCTAGAATCTGAAAAAAAAAAGGGACTCGCTGGCAGCAATCACTGGGCTCACTGGGAGCAACCCCTTTTTTTTTTGACGAACAGATAGCTAGATGGACTCTAAAAACGTAAAAACAGACTTTAAAACATATAACTCGACATGCATAATAATTATTTATATAATTGACCGTTGGCGACGCCAAAAACTTGATTGACGTGATCAGTCAAGTGAAATTAAAATACTTGACCACCATAAACCAATACTTGCAAGAGGACTAGGTCCATTGTAGTATAGAAATAGCGAATCAAGGTCGATCCCTTAGGGAACCAATTGAGGGGCATTTTATAAATAATCAATTAAGCATGTCAAACACATAAAAACGGTCTATGACCAACAAAGAACAAGAAAAGATAAATTGACACGACTCGACACAATACAAATAAATACAACATAATTAACCTCCCCAATTATTATGCTATCGTTTGGAACTAGAGCTTATATATAATTAAACTAGACTCACTAACTATTAACCCGATTCGTATCTATTTTATATTGGCTATGGGAGTCATCCCCTAAACTAGATCTAGCTCTGTGTAGGCCATCTAGATCACTATGCTACATTACGTGACTTTGCTTTTTAGGCCTCCATCTCATATAACTTGCACGCTTACAAAACTAGGGATGCCGATATTAACCGTATTCCTCACCTAGGCAACATTCCTGTGGTTAGGCGTACTTCCTAAGCGATCGCATCAGTCTCCGTCCTATTAACACCAACTTTTTAGATATCATGTTAATCTACGATTTACGTATAATCAGGTGCGCACAATTCCCTAATATAACACAGATTTAGATCTCGCTGAAAGTCCCGGAAGATCAATTCATGAGCCGACCTAAGAGTATTATATTGGTATTACCTAACAACACGTTTTAATTAAAACAGACGAGCAACGTAACCGTAGCCATACCTACTAAGATAAGAAATTCTATATGGACAATCACACCATAAAGACGTGGCTAGACTGACTCGGCGAACAACTAAATCTTAGCGTTTCTCTATACGTAATAGATAAAATAGAAATTTATAAAGCAATTATATATATCTACTAGAAACACGATTGTTGATCAAAATAAAGTCATACATAGATCATGAGACATAGGCGTGGGCGTGCGGATCCTTATAGACGAGAAATCCTCACTGCCTCACGTCTTAATCCTAGATCTACATCATTTAACTAAGAACTAACAACCTCAAACGATAAACAATAATTGGGGACTTAATTATGAAGAACTAAGAAGAAATAAATACAAGAAATTACATTATTGCAGAACTTGTATAAAAACCTCTCTGAGAAAAAAACGAGAACATTATTATGAGTTGTGTAAGGTGTATATGGTGTGTTTTTAAGTAATGAACTAGTACAAGTATATATAGGAGTAAAATTGCATGGGATAAGCTCAAACCAATATAAAATAGGTTTCCTAAATCCAAATGAAGTCTGAAAACGCGTTAGGATAATTCCAAGCTAATCCGGGCAGAAGGGAGGGCTCGCCCCCAGTGAACTGGAAGCTGGCTGCCAGCGAGTCCTCCAAAACTGGATTGGCTCGCTGGCTCTTTGTATTCTGTACTCCTCTTCTCGTGCTGTTTCGATATTTATCCTCAATTTAATCCGATTCCACTTCGAATTGCCTTGAAATTTATCTTCTTCTTTGGTAGAAAATCTCCAATTTATCTCTATCTACAAAATAAACATTTATTGCACAGTAAATTGTATTTAAATGATAAAAAACGGATAAATACCAATTTATATTCTATAAATCACATAACATTAAACAATCAATATACACATGTGATTTAACATAAAATATATAGTATTAGGCTCGATTTAAGGATAATGTTGATGACTTTTACGGGTATATTTTGACCGTCATCAAATAACCCCCACTTAGACTTTGGTCGTCCCAAACAAAGCATCAATAAGTTATTCCCCAAGACAACATTTTCCATGGTCAGATCATACTTACACAAGAAACTCGAGTCAACTCATACCAGTCATGCTCATTAGGTATCCATTATTCACTACTCGCTAAGAATCGAAGTGATGTGTGCATGTGCATTCAATTTTATATAATCATGGCAAGATTGGAGTTTATGCTAACTTCGCAATCTCAACCTACCAACATCAGTATTCCTACTTTAAGCCTCGCATGGTAAAGACATGGTGCAACAAGCAAGAGCGTTGTCTAAAAGGTTTTTGGACATGGAGACCGAGAAATACTCAAAGCCTCTTAAAAGGTTGCATTTTCTCGCATTTTCACATTTTCAAGCATTAACACATCTCAAGAAAGAAACTTGCTTTAAAAGTAAATTATGCATTGCAAGAATCCCCCTTTCATGGATTGGTCAAATAGCATTGAATATTACCACAAGCGCGAAGCTACTTTGGTAATGTTACTACAAGCCCAGTGTTTAACATTTTGTTAAAAAACAGATAAATCTCAAGCTTATTACTCTGCTTTGATGGCTAGAAGATAAAAATGCATTAGTAGATAAGTATCGATACTAAGTTCACATAACCAATCATCTATGCAATGTACACATATTCGTGCAGTAAAACTCGATTCAAAGATTGAGTAATCGAATAATAAATAACTACTTGCAACGATCGGCATGAATATCCTTAAATCTACATTCACATAAGTATAAAATGATCACGTACTCATGCAACTTGGTTCCTCTCCTATCAATTCTTAGCTAGGAACTCACAATTCTAGGGGTACGAGATAAATAATATGGTATTTATTCATTTGTTTTTTTTTTAAATTTTTCTACCGAACCGTTTCTTTTAATTTCTAATTATTGCACATCGTAGCTAAGTCTCCTACCCCCAACTTAAACATGGCATTGTCCCCAATGACAACGAAAAAAATGAGAATTTAAGAAAAAGACTTAGCTCTGGAAACAGCTCTAAAGTAAGAAGCAGAACATCGGAGTAGTCCAAGCACGTCGAGGAACTCCTGGGAAAATAAGAAGTTCTACCGCTGCAAAAAAATCCTTCAACAAAGCTCGAAAAAGCGTTACAGCGGTAGCTCATAATAAGTAATAACCGAAAATGGGACAGTAAAAGGAATACATTAAACCTTAAACACTTTTAAGTCCTTAAAATGATTATATGTCTTAAACATTGAAAATAGTAATCCTAACTTGCTTTTTAGTACAACATTGTGATTTAGAAAACAGACAACAGACTCGATACAAAGGAAAATATACTAATCAAGAGAGACAAAGATATACTCAATCACCTTCATCAAAAGATCGTCTAAATCTAGAAGGTACACGAGAATGAGAGGGCTCCTGCCCCTCAAAACCAGGTGGAGGCGTAGGCCGACGTGCACGTCGGGTCCTAGGAACATCATTTTCATCTATATTCTACACAATCCTCCCGACCATGTGATGAGTCTCAGCCACTGTCCGCTCCATTCCATTAATACGAGCAAAAATTTGGGGGTCATTTTATAAATAATTAAATAAGCATGTCAAAGACATAAAAGCGGTCTATGACCAACAAAGGACAAGAAAAGATAAATTGACACGACTCGACACAACACAAATAAATACAACATAATTAACCTCCCCAATTATTATGTTTTCGTCTGGAACTAGCGCTTATATATTATTAAACTAGACTCACTAACTATTAACCCGATTCGTTTCTATTTTACATTGGCTATGGGAGTCATCCCCTAAACTAGATCTAGCTCCGGGTAGGCCATCTAGATCACTATGCTACATTACGTGACTTCGCTTTTTAGGCCTCCATCTCATATAACTTGCACGCTTACAAAACTAGGGATGCCGATATTAACCGTATTCCTCACCTGGGCAACATTCATGTGGTTAGGCGTAGTTCCTAAGAGATCGCATCAGTCTCCATCCCATTAACACTAACTTTTTAGGTATCATGTTAATCTACGATTTACGTATAATTAGGTGTGCGCAATTCCCTAATATAACACAGATCTAGATCTCGCTGAAAGTCCTGGAAGATCAATTCATGAGCCGACCTAGGAGTATTATATTGGTATTTCCTAACAACACGTTTTAATTAAAACAGACGAGCAACGTAGCCGTAGCCATACCTACTAAGATAAGAAATTCTAAATGGACAATCACACCATAAAGACGTGGCTAGACTGACTCGGCGAACAACTAAATCTTAGTGTTTCTCTACACGTAATGGATAAAATAAAAATTCATAAAGCAATTATGTATATCTACTAGAAACACGATTGTTGATAAAAATAAAGTCATACATAGATCATGAGACATAGGCGTGGGCGTGCGGATCCTTATAGAGAGAAATCCTCACTGCCTCACGTCTTAATCCTAGATCAACATCATTTAACTAAGAACTAACAATCTCAAACGATAAACAATAATTGGGGACTTAATTATAAAGAACTAAGAAGAAATAAATACAAGAACTTACATTATTGCAGAACTTGTATAACAACCTCTCTGAGAAAAACTGAGAACTTTATTATGAGTTGTGTAAGGTGTATATGGTGTGTTTTTGCTAATGAACTAGTACAAGTATATATAGGAGTAAAAATTCGCATGGGATAAGCCTGAACCGATCTAAAATAGGTTTCCTAAATCCAAATGAAGTCTCAAAGCGCGTTAGGATAATTCCAAGCTAATCCGGCGGCGGAAGGGGCTCGCCCACAAATGAATCGAAAGCTGGTGCCAATGAGTCCTCCAAAACTGGATTGGCTCGCTGGCTCTTTGTATTCCGTACTCCTCTTCTCGTGCTGCTTCGATATTTATCCTCAATTCAATTCGATTCCACTTCGAATTGCCTTGAAATTTATCTTCTTCTTTGGTAGAAAATCTCCAATTTATCTCTATCTACAAAATAAATATTTATTGCACAGTAAATTGTATTTAAATGATAAAAAGCGGATAAATACCAATTTATATTCTATAAATCACAAAACATTAAATAATCAATATACACATGTGATTTAACATAAAATATATATTATTAGGCTCGATTTAAGGATATTGTTGATGACTTTTACGGGAATATTTTGACCGTCATCATAAGCGTATGTTGATATGTCTAAAAATGAGTTAATTCCATCTTTTGACATGAATATGAATAAGTGTAATAATTGTATGTTAAATAAAATTGTGAGACAACCTTTTCATAGTGTTGAAAGGTCATCTTCCGTATTAGAACTAATTTATAGTGATCTATGTGATTTCTGTGCTATGCCTTCTTTTGGTAATAAAAGATATGTAGTGACATTTATAGATGATTGTACTCGGTTTTGTTATGTATTTTTACTTCATTCTAAAGACGAGGCAATAGATAAATTTAAAATATATAAAAATGAGGTAGAATTACAATTAACCTCTAAAATAAAAAATTTGCATACCGATCGAGGTGGTGAATACTTTGATCCAACCTTTTTCGGGTCATGTGGTATAATACATGAGGTTACAGCACCGTATACACCACAACAAAATGGCATAGCGGAAAGGAAAAACCGTACTCGTAAAGAGATGGTTAATTCCATGCTATCTTACTCTGGTTTGAGTGAGGGATTTTGGGGTGAATTCATGTTAACGGCTTGTTATTTGCTGAATAGAATTCCTAATAAAAGGAATCCTATTACCCCATATGAATTATGGTTCAAAAAGAAGCCAAACTTGAATTATCTACGAGTTTGGGGTTGTAGGGCTATTGTAAGACTTACCGTGCCTAAGATTAAAACCTTGGGTGAAAGAGTCATTGATTGTATATTTATTGGATATGCTTTGCATTCCAAAGTTTATAGGTTCTATGTTATAGAGCCTAATGATTCAGTTGTTGTTCATTCTGTGATTGAGTCAAGGGATGCCATCTTTGACGAACATCGGTTTACTTCTATACCGAGGCCGAAAGATATCACTCCTACTATTGTTGGAGTTGAGAACAACAATGGTGTTGATTATCAAGATGAGCCTTTAGAGCTTCGTAGAAGCAAAAGGGCTAGGAAACCAAAGTCTTTTGGACACGACTATCAAACTTATTCGGTGGAAGGAACAAGAGAGGGAGTAGGATTTCAATACTCATATTGTTATAATATTGATGAGGATCCTAAGACTTTTAAAGATGTTATGGAGTCTCGAGACGTGTCATTTTGGAAAGAAGCCATCAATGATGAGATGGATTCCACAATGGAAAAAAACACGTGGATCCTTACGGATCTTCCGCGTGGTTGCAAACCTTTGGGTTGCAAGTGGATATTTAAAAGAAAGATGAAAGTTGACTGTACTATCGACAGGCATAAAGCCAGATTGGTAATTCAAGGCTTTAGGCAAAAGGAAGGTATTGATTATTTTGATACCTATGCACCGGTTGCTAGAATCTCCACAATTAGATTGTTGATTGCCTTAGCAGCTATTAACAATCTAGTGATCAATCAAATGGATGTTAAAACAGCATTCTTAAATGGAGATTTATAAAAGAAATATATATGAAACAACCGTAGGGATTTGTTATGTCTGGAAATGAGCATAAGGTGTGTAAGCTTGTTAAATCATTGTACGGGCTTAAACAAGCGCCTAAACAATTGCATCATAAATTTGATGAGGTTGTCTTGTCTAATGGTTTTAAGCTTAACCAATCAGACAAGTGTATATATAGCAAATTTGACAATACCGTGGTGTGATAATTTGCTTATATGTTGATGACATGTTAATTTTTGCAACTAACCAAGAACAAGTTGATCATTGTAAGGCATTTTTGTCATCAAGTTTTTCGATGAACGACATGGGGGAGGCGGATGTGATCCTTGGAATCAAGATCAAACAGAGTGACAAAGGGATCTCTTTGACACAATCTCATTATATTGAGAAAGTGTTAAAGAAATTCAATTGTGAAAATTCTACTCCAGCAAATACTCCCATGGATCCTAATGAGAAACTCATGCCTAATACGGGAAATCCGATATTACAACTTGAGTATTCTCGGGTGATAGGATGTTTGATGTATGCTATGTCTAGTACACGTCCGGATATTGCTTATGCGTTTGGAAAGCTAAGCATGTTTATGAGTAATCCAAGTAGTCATTATTGGTTTGCGGTAACTTGTGTACTAAGGTATCATAATTCAACCAAGGATTTTGGCTTGACTTATGTTGGACATCCTTCAATAATAGAGGGATACTCAGATGCTAGTTGGATATCCAATGTAGAGGATCATTCTTCTACTAGTGGTTGGGTGTTCTTTCTTGGAAGCAAACATGTATTACTGGCTCGACTATGGAGTCGGAATTTGTTGCCTTAGCAGCATCCGGAAAAGAGGCGGAGTGGCTTAGGAATTTGATCTATGAAATTCTGTTATGGCCAAAACCAATTTCACCCTTTCTATCCATTGTGATAGTGCATCTACCTTGTCTAAGGCATATAGTCAAGTGTATAATGGCAAGTCGTGACACATGTGCGTTAGACATAGCGCGATACATGAGTTGATCACTCATGGGGTGATTTCGGTTGTTTTTGTGAGATCTCAACATAATTTACCTGATCACTTAACCAAAGGATTGGCTAGAGACTTGGTACAAAAGTTAGTAATCGGGATGGGTTTACAACCCATATGAATCTTGGTGATAGGATACCCAATTCCATTCTAATACAATGTTAGAGGCAGAATTCAATGTGGAAGGCCTATTGTCTTAGATTTGAGCACATGATATTGTCCCGAAGGTATGTGCTATGACCTGCAAGATTAGGTTGAAGGTATTCTTCTTAATGAGTCTTTTGACAAAGTACTATTGCAGGTGCACGATTGATAAAAGGCTCACCTATATGTGTATGAAGTTTGGCCGCTTCAAGGAAGTTCTAGGGTTGGCTTTCTATATGCTCATGAATGGATATGGACACAAGGCCTGTTTAATTAGTGTTAAGAATAAAATTTTGGAGTTATCTTAATTCATGTGTATATTATCTTCATGTATTCAAAACGTGTAAAGGGGTTCAATGATTAGACACACCCCGATACTCGAATATTTGAAATGTGTAATATTACTAGGTGGTAATTAAATCTTCATGATATTATCATTGATGCATGAGTTGTTATGTTTTGACTGATCTTTAACTAAATCAAGGATTACACTTAAATAGGGGAGGAATGTTGGTGATTTAAGTATAACCATGTCCATTAGTGTAATTAAGGGTTTGGTACAAAGATGGGTGAACTCGGAAGACTCTATTGTGGGTTTGGAGGTGCGGAGTGCACGCTCATATAAGTGTTTACGAGTTTACGGGTGTAAATGATCAAGTAGAGTTCGTAAAATAAACTAAAAGACACGGAAATTTCATTTTGGAAAATAGTGGCATAGGCGGTCACTGTGGGATAATTTTTAGGAAAAATTTGAACAGAAAGTCGTGTTCATTTTCAGACCTCACAGACGCCCTTTGTTATTTCAGAGGCGCGCCTATGGCCTGAAAATGCGAATTGGTGTGTCTTTTAATGGTTTTTTCAGCAGTTTTCTTCCAGAACACCTTTCCAAAAAGGTGTCTCTTAATCAAAACATTTTTAACCAACTAATACTGATCCTAAAAGGTATAAAAGCTGGTCTTACATGTTTTAAAAGATACTTTTGAGAAATAATACTTGATCATGTGAGAGAATACATTGAAAACACATTCAAGTGTTCTTCATCTTTGTATGTCAAAACTTTCTACAAAACTCCAATTGTATACTTTTCTTTTGGTTCCAAAAAAAAAGGGTAAACGTAGTCTTATCTCACAAAGGTATTCGTGCAACCTGGGGCATTGAATAAGGGTCAAATAAATTTTGTAGGAAAGTGTTCCAACACGATTATACGTAATATCACGTTCTAATTTCCTGCGATTTAGTTTTGACATTGTTGTTTTTCATCCCTTACAAGCATTTAATACAACAGTTTGCAACTTATCAGTAGGTTGATGGAGGTCATATTACTATGGCTAACAACAAGGTCAGCAAAATAGTTGGGATTGGATCAATCCAACTTAGGACACCTGATGGTAAATTCTGCACACTGAAGGAGGTTAGGCATGTTCCAGAAATGACTAAGAATTTGATATCACTTAGTCTACTGGACAACAAAGGATTCATGTTCAGGGGTGAAGGTGGAGTGGTGAATGTCTATAAGGGTTCAAGTGTAATTATGAAGGGTATCAGGTAGGGGACATTGTACATACTACAAGGGTCTACTGTATCAGGTTCTGCGGCTGTTGCATCATCAGAGGTTCACCAATCATAATTGACTAAGTTGTGGCATATGAGATTGGGTCATATGGGTGAAAGTGGGATGCAAATTTTGTCTAAGTCTGATCTACTTGGGGGGCATAAGATCAAGGAGTTGGAATTTTGTGAACACTGTGTATTTGGGAAGCTACATAGCAGCAACTTCCCAAAAGCAATTCACATCACTAAAGGGACATTTGATTATGTCTATTCTGATTGTTGGGGACCTTCAAGTGTGGACTCACTGGGTGGTCACAGGTACTTTGTGTCTTTTATAGACGATTCTTCAAGGATGGTTTGGGTAATTATGATGAAGCACAAGAGTGAAGCATTCAAGAACTTCAAGCAGTGGAAGGCTTTGGTTGAAAATTAGACAGGGAAGAAGATCAAGAGACTTAGGACTGATAACGGACCAGAATTCTGTTTGTCTGAGTTTGATGAATTTTGCAAGAATGAAGGCATTTCTAGGCACCATACTGTCAGAGATACTCCACAACAGAATGGTGTTGCAGAAAGGATGAATCAAACTCTCCTGGAGAAGGCAAGTTGCATGCTCTCTAATTCTGGTCTAGCAAGGAGATTATGGGCAGAGGCTATTAGTATAGCTTGCTACTTAATCAATAGGGGGCCTCACACTGGGATCAAACTTAAAACACCACTTGATGTTTGGTCAGGAAGGTCAGTAGACTACTCTGGACTTAGGCTTTTTGGAAGCACTGTCTACTATCATGTCAGTGGGGGTAAATTGGAACCTAGGGCCAAGAAGGGTGTGTTTGTTGGATATGAAGATGGAGTTAAGGGGTATAGAATCTGGTCATCAGCTGAAAATAGGGTTATACTCAGCAAGAGTGTAGTCTTTCATGAAAATTCCATGCTTAACTCATCAGTGAGGGCCACATCTGAATCTGAAATTGGATCTGAGACTGATAAGGTTGACAAACAGGTGGAGCTTCAAGTAGAGTCTCCTGAATCAAAATACTCAGCAAGGGATAGTTAGCAATCAGCAGATCCAGAGATGTATCCAAGCCAGTCTGCTGAACAAGGGTCAGCAAACACTCAAACGGCTGATGTTGGTCAGCAGGGTATAGCTCTCAGCAGGGCTTGAAGGACCAATATTAGACCTCCAAGAAGATATGAGTTTGAGGAGGATATGGTTGGATATGCACTACAGGTAGCTGAAGAAGTGGGTTGTTTTGAACCTAACACTTACAAGGAAGCTGTGACATGTTTTGAGGCATCCCAATGGTTTGTTCCTATAGGAGAAGAAATGGAGTCACTTCAGAAGAATTAGACTGGGATTTGGTCAAACAACCACAAGATAGGAGGGTGGTAACTTGCAAATGGATATTCAAGAAAAAGGAAGGAATGACATCTGCTGAGGGTTTCAGATATAAGGCACGTTTGGTTGCTTGGGGGTTCAGTCAAAAAGAGGGGTAGACTATGTAGAAATATTTTCTTCAGTGGTCAGACATACTTCCATCAGGGTGCTGTTAGCAATGGTGGCACATCAGAATCTTGAACTTGAGCAATTGGATGTGAAGACTGCTTTTCTATATGGAGATGTAGATAAGGAGATTTATATGACTCAGCCAGAGGGTTTCCAAGTTCCTGGTAAGGAAGGATATGTATGCAAGTTGAAGAAGTCCTTATATGGACTTAAGCAAGCTCCAAGGCAGTGGTATAAGAAGTTTGATAGCTATATGATTCAGCAGAGTTATAACAGGAGTCCATATGATTTCTGTGTCTATCACAACAAGTTGAAGGATGGATCAATCATCTATATGGTGCTGTATGTAGATGATATGTTGATAGCTGCTGTAAACAAGTCTGACATTCAAGGTCTGAAGAATCTGCTCAAGGCTGAATTTAAGATGAAGGAGTTGGGGAATGCAAAGAAAATTTTGGGGATGGAGATCTATAAAGATAGGAAGCATGGGAAGTTGTTCTTGTCTCAACAGGGGTATATTGAAAAGGTATTATCCAAGTTTGGCATGTCAGCAGCCAAACCTATGGATACACCAATGGCACCAAATCTACATTTGTCTGCTGTGTTTGCTCCACAGTCAGCTGAAGAGGAAGAATACATTTCTAAGGTTCCATATGCTAGTGCAAAGAGGCGCCTAATGTATGCCATGGTTTGCGATGACTGATTTGGCTCGAGCAATCGGTGTTGTCGCAGTTTATGACTCAACCTGGAAAGGAACATTGGAAAGCTGTAAAAAGGATATTCATGTACCTTCCCCTGTTTGGTTTCACGTTGGGTTGGATCCAATTCAATATTTTATTCACCCACTATCTTATTTATTATTATTTTATTAATTTTATTATTTTATTAATATTTCTCTCACCAATCATTTCACCATCAATAAATAAAATAATATTAATCAATTCATTTTATTCACCACCTACACTATTCAACCATTACTTTATCAATATAATATTTCATTAAAATTTCTCTCACCAATCATTTCATCATCAACACAAATTTCAATACAATATTTCAACTTTATAATCATTACTATACATTATTTTATTTTATTTTATTTTCTCTCTCATGACTCAATTCAACCACAATCCAACCCGAAACCAAACAGGAGGGGTACATCAGATATTGGACTCATTTATGGATATGGTACTCATTGTTTTATCACAAGGTACTGTGATTCTGATTATGCTACTGATGTGGATAGCAGGAGGTCTATGACTGGGTATGTGTTTACTTTGGGTGGTTCTGTAGTAAGTTGAAAGGTAACTTTACAGGGTACAGTGACATTATCTACTACTGAAGCAGAGTATATGGCACTGACAGAAGCATCAAAGGAGGCAATCTGGTTGAAGGGGCTAGTCAATGATCTGAGTCTGGATCAAGATCAAGACAAGGTGTATTGTGACAGTCTTAGTGCAATATGTTTGTCTAGGGATCAGGTTCATCATGAGAGAACCAAGCACATTGATGTTAGGTACCATTTTCTGAGGAAGAAGATGAGGGTTAAAGTGGAGAAGATCAGCACTGATGTCAATCCTGCTGATATGTTCACTAAACCAGTTCCAAGGGGCAAGTTTCAGTTGTGTCTAGACTTGCTGAATATCCAAAGTTGTTAGGTCAGATATCTGGGAATACTCAGCTAAAGGTGGAGGTCTCACGAGGTATTCAAATCAAGACAAAGAGGATTTTTGGCACTTGGTTGTGCATCGATCGGTTGCATGAAGTTGAAGTCAAGGTGGAGATTTGTAATGGTGACTTAAACTATGCTACTGAGTCTGGTATGGAAACATGTTGTTGGTCAGCAATGTATAAAGCATCTACTGAAGTCTGGTTTTCAGCAGGGGGCAAGTTCAGCAGGGGTTGATCAACCTGCTGATAGTGAGTCTACTGAAGGCAAGTCTGCTGAGGCTAAGCAGACTTGGGGAACACGTTTGCTGGATGTTTATTCGAGTTATTTCTGGGGTATTTCAGTCATTTACTGGGTTGGCTGACTAGTCGGTTAGGGTTGGATTCCCAAGGCTATAAATATCGTCTGTAATTATTTTAACATGATGTAACTTTATGTTGATAATAAAACATCCTCATTTGTCCGTGGAGTAGTCGTCACATTGCCGGAAACCACGTTAAATCTGTGTTCTTCTTGTTTCTGTGTTTGTTTACTTGTTTATCATTTATCTTTACTCATACTCACCATCAATTCTTGATCGATCCGTAATAACATTATTGTTGTGAGATATACCAATGGATCAACCACCATCATCAATCAAAATCATCGAGCAAACAGAAAAAGAATTGAAAGAAAAAGCAATCATCGAGCAAATAGAAATAGATTTGAGAGAAAAAGCAAAGGATTTTTGGAAAGAATATGAATCGGATTTGCTGGAATCGTCACCAAAAAGGAAAAAAAAATACGAATCAGAGAATTTTAGATTTTCTCCTGGACCACGAAGCCTTCCGATTGCCAATGACGGTAAGTCGATGGAATCTACTCACTGGCGGCACGCCTATTTTTCTCCTGGTCCAAAGCCAATAGAGTATTATCACAGATTTAACCGAGCCTATGATGCCCATGGTTTCCTAGTCGGCTACAAGTTTGTACAGGGTGAAATTTTTTGCAATACCTCCAAGAGTAGTTGTTCCTGTCTGTCGGACAAGTGCCTCGATTCAACATGGGTTGTTGTGGACGGGGGTCAATATGCATGGTAACCAGGCGTCAAGATGTGGACATGACACATATGGACCCTTTCTATCAGTGTTATTGCACAAATCAGCAAACTATGTGCAGTTATGCTACAACTGTAATCTCTGAAGTCCAATGCCTTCCATATGATGACAATTACAACTACCATGACGACGCCTTACGTCGATGCTTTGGCCATATCATCGAGAAGCCTTTCGGTGTTGTTCTGTGGTTCCAGACACTAAAAAGGTTCATGAAGAAAGTGGCCATGAGGCCTCTAGTGATGAGTATGATGTAGGCAAAGTCACCATGTTTTTGGCGGAGAAAATGACCAGCGGTTTGGTGTTTACTTTCGATGAAACCATACAGACGGCAATCAGTGTTTTTCAGCATATGTGTCTCTAGGAGTTGAAAGCTGAAGATATTTGGGTTACTACTATGCGTTTTTCACGTGGTACTGTAGAGCACTTGCACCTCGATCAGAGAAAGGAGCATTTAGCCGTCATTAGCAGTGGCTTCTCTTCTAGTTACCGTGGCTCCCAAAAACCGTCATAGAGCATTTTCAGTCTTTCTATAAGGGCCCAAATTTTGGATAAGGTTCTGTGATCTAGTTAATTTGTGCATTCTTTAGCCTCAATTCACCGAGATTTTACTCCCTTTCTATATAGGGAATTCTATTAACACCATATAAATGTTTCGGGCACTACAATTATTACATCACTTAATAAAAATGTTTCAGACAACATGTATTAGATTTATTTTGTAGAACTAAATTCATTGGTGATTATATGTTTCTCATGTTTTAGTGGCACGGTAATATTTCTACCCAACATTATTTTAACATTTATTGAATAAGAGTAATATTGTATGCCCGAATTACTCTTATTTGTATCCAGCAACTTTTGTTGAATATGTTACGCCGTTAATATTCGTGTTCGAGGTAAAGATTATATAATTAAAAAGCTAGATTAACTTTATGATTCTAGTTGAATTTAAATTTCACACTTAATTCGATGACATTAATTATTTAATTCATGAATTTCGAGTTGATGTTTTATCGAGAAAAGTTGGATCGATTTGTAGAAATTTTTGGAAGCCGGAACCACCTGTTAAGGGTGATTTTGTACGTTTTATAAGGATATATTTTATATCAATTCTCTCCATATTCGTATGTTTCTCATAGAAATCGAGCTTTATATTGAAATATTGAGCGAATGGTGTTTTTAATAGTTGAATTGCAAAACGTAACGATTTATGTGCTTAAATTGTGATTTTATGTTATTTTGGGATTGTGTTACGCTTTGGTATATTTTCCTATGTTATAGATACATATTTTGGCATGCAAGAGGATTAAATGATGAGGTTTTGCATGGAAGAGAAGTGAAATGGAAGGAAGATGGAGATAAAGCTTGGAATGAAGTTTTCAAGCAGCCGAACTTCCGATGCAGTTCTTGATATGATATACAGTGATTTGACTCTCGGCCTCAAGATAAGATTTGTAGGACTTGAAGAGAGGATTCTACAGGATTTTGAATCACTTCATTCCGACTTATGAGGCCCGAGATATGAGCGTTACAAGTTTGGATGTTGTTGCTGAAACTACTTGGAAAATCCCAGCTTGACTCGGAAATACGACGGGCTAGTCAAAAGGCGTTTTTTCAAGAAGAAGAGTCCTTAATGAAAGTTGTAGAGTTTTCCGAGAGCTTAATTATGACATTCGGATCATAATTTTTGGATGTCTACACTCAAGATATGAATTTTAGAAGTTTGAGTCCGAATCGGTGAACCGGCGTTTGCCATGCATCATTCTCAAACGAGCGTCCCAAGATAGCAGACGGGCGTCCATCACCGCCATACTCCCAAATTACTTATTTCTCTATTTAAAGCAGCAGATTTTCCATCTCATAGATATAATTCAACCCTAATTTCATAGGGGCGGCTCAAGAGCTGCTTTTTACTCTATTTTCTTCCAGCTTTATGCAATTAAATTCCTAGATTAGATTAGATAGATTCATGTCTTTTATTTCATCAATTCGAGTTGCAACAAGGATGTTAAGAGGCTAAACCCTCTTGAACAAGCGTTGTGAAGCCGTCCATCAACAATTCAGTTTGATTCGTGATTGATTTGTGAGTTTCTATCTCAAGTTTGTTTCTTTTATCATGCTTTACATTGTTTTATTGCAAGTCGTATCGAAAGATGTTTGCTTTATGATTGTTTTATTGATGAAAATCATATAAACACTAGATCACCATGCTAAAAGAATAGATATTTGATCTAATTAAAACGAGAGTTATTAGATTGATTGTCTAGATTAGAAATTGAAAGATTTCACGCCTAGGTTAGAAAGACGTAATCTTTAACATCGAAAGATAAAAGATTAGGAAACGAACTTGTCTACGAGAGTAGGAGTTTATGCCTTCGATTAGGTGAATCACGACTTGAGTGGGGATCACGAATTAATCCGAATTAGAATTGAATGTTGATAGGATAGGTGGATCGATTGCTTGTTCGTTCGTTATAATTTGATTTTAATCCTTTGAACTTGAATTGTTAGATTAGTCTACTTTTTCTGCACTTTAGTTTAGTTTAGTTTATCGCTTTCAATCTTTCCTAGCTTTGGATTTTGATCCTCTGTCTAGTTTATTTTTAGCATGTTTGTCCAGTTTTAGTTCCCTGTTTAGGTTAGTTTTCGTGACAATAATTAGTTAAAAACAAAAGCTAGGGTTCACAACGATCTAGTTCCCGTAAGATCGACCCCGGCATAGCCTCTACACTACGATCCTTGCACTTGAGGTTAACCGGTTTATTACTTGTTGTTTTGTATTGATAAAATCCGGGACAAGTTTTTGGCGCCGTTGCCGGGGAACCGGACGGTTGTCTAGTTTTTGTTTTTCATTAGTAATTTAGGTTAGGTTTTTGTTTTTATTTCTGTTTTTCGTTGGTGATTTAGTTGTTTTTTATTTGTTTTTTCATTAATTAATATTTGTTCTTGTTAGTTGTAGTATAGACTTTTGCTTTTGAGTTTTAGTCTCTGCTTTCATGTTATCGCTTCTTTTACGCTCTCAATTGAATCTGTTCGATTGGGCGGCCTGCAGTCATACATGACCGCACGCCCGTCGGCTTTTCTCAGGAGAGGACGCCCGTCCAGTTAATTGGACGCCCGTCTGTCCTGTCTGCCATTAGTTTTTATTTTTATTTCAATTAGGTTTTCTGTTTTTTTCGTAGGTAAGTGTCGTAGGTAGGTTTCTTAGGTTGAATCATCTGACTCCACACCTTTCACGATCAAATTTTAGGATAAAAGGGTCCGTTTAGCACTTGATAGTATTTTGGCCATAACTTTCGGCTCGAGTGTCGGATTGGCGCGCAGACCCCAATTCGAAAGCCTCGCCCGACGCCCGACGACGTGGCGGACGCCGAAGGCTGTCCGACACCGTTTTCGAGGTCAAAATCCACTGTTTTCCCTTCTATTTTGGGCTCAGAAGATTTCAACACGTTTTTTTTTTCTTGCCTTTTTAGCATTTTCTGTTTTTCTGTTTTAAATTTTTCGTAGTTTAGGTTTCTGATCAAGAATTTGAGCAATATCTTGCAGGAGAAATCAAAGACATAATAATAATGGCGGCGAAGATAGACGGACGTTGGCCGACTATGCCATGCCCGTCATAATCACCATAAACCCGGCTATCGTCATGCCTACCATTCTTGCTCCAAACTTCGAGCTTAAACCGGACTTATTCGGATGATGCAAAGATGCATCAATTTTCCATGGTTTCCAATCAAAACCCCACACTCACTTACACACATTCTTGCAAATATGCGGTACTACCCGTATCCAAGGTGTAAGTGAGGATGCCATCAAGCTTAAACTATTTCCATTTTCCTTACGGGGAGGCACTCGAGTGGTATCACTCTCTCCTCTCGAATCCATCACCACGTAATTTGAGAGCTCGAGAAGGAATTTCTAAGTCAATACTTTCCTCCTTCAAAAAACAGCCCATTGTCTCGAACGAAATCTTCACATTCCGTCACCGGAAAATGAGTCATTCTTTGATGCGTGGAAAGGTTTAAGTCTCTCTACGCAAGTGTCCCCATCATGGCTTGCCAAAGCAAAGGCAAGTCCATACTTTCTTCAGTGGATTGACCGAGCTCACCAAGGGCATGGTCAATAGTTCCTCTGGTGGGGCATTTCTCAAGAAAACACCTGATGAGGGGTGGGCATTGTTCGAGGACATTGCCAAGTACAATTATGCCCCCTCTTATCAAGCCATTCAAGCACCTCCTCCGCCTCCCAAGGTCGAAGAGGTGACTATGCAAAATCTCGTTGCCATGTTGCAGAAGCAAATGGCAACCTCTCAAATGATGACTTTCTCAAAACTTCTCAAATCCGAGTTATCGAGGCTCCTTCACCTTCACGTAACTCTCAAGTTACATCTTTGTGAAGCTTGTTTGTCGACCGCCATATGACTGGCCAATGTCAATTTTCTTCCCCCTCTGCTCAGCAAGTCAATGTTGTTCATGACTATGGACAGCATAATCCAATCACATGCCAAGTATGTGATAGCATGGGGCACACTGCTCGCTTCTGTCCCATGATTGGGCAGAATGCGGAAGTCAATGCTTTCTCTGGCCAGACAAATCAGAGATTCAACAACCAATTCTCTGGCCAGAACAATTTCCAAAACCAAGGGTTTAATCAATCTTCGGGATTTAATCCTAATTCGAACTTCAATAGAAACCCTGGTTATAATCAGAACCCAAGCTATAATTCTTCCAATCCACAAAGAAGGTTCAATCGAAATTGGCCCGCCAATTCTAATTCTACATTCCAAATCACCCAATCACCTCTCCTCAAAATCATCGTAACTCTCAAGGCCCTCCCACTCCAACAATTTCAAACCAAGTTGGAGGAGCAAAGTAGGACAATAAAAAGTCTTGAGAGACAAATAGGGCAATTGGTCGAGCAAATAGCCTCTGAACCGTCAGGCGCTGTGCCCAGCTTCACGGAAAAGAATCCAAGAGGCGGTCAAGTCGCTCAGGCCGATTTAAGCGGCGATCAATGCACCGACACTGGTACCTTCACCTCCATACGGTAGAAGAAGAGGCGGTGCAATGAATTTGAGAAGTGGTTCTCAAGTTGGTGGTCCCCTCGGCTTCCAGGAAAACCACTAGCCCCTCCTGCCATTGGTAAGGCAGGAGGGGAAGTTGAGTACCCATCATCCCCTTGGCTGCAGAAGGAAAATCAGGTGGCTGATCCCCTGATAGAAGAAAGAGTTGAGATTCCTCAAGTGGCTGATCCCTTGAGGAATAAAGAATCAATTGGAAGACCTCAGGTGGCTGATCCCCTGAGGAATGATGAGTTAAATGATAGTCAGGTGGCTGATCCCCTGACTAACAAAAAGAATGAAAAGACGGTTCGATGGAAAGATTTGGAAGACAAGGCCGTTAGTTAGCCCTCGAAGAGTATTTTCCGAGGAGGATTTGAAAAAGCTTCCTTTCCACCTAGAAAGAGCAACATCCCATTGAGCGAAGATAAGAAGTATGAAAGGTGCTTAATTTGTTGAAAAATACTCGTAAATCTTCCATTGTCAGATGTCTTGGTAGAGATGCCTAAGTACACCAAATTCATCAAGGATGTTGTTTCTTCTAAGAAGAAGTTGACAGAAGTGGATCGGCTGATTGGTGAGGATTGCTCCATGATCAATTATGAAAACCTCGCCGACCAAGAAAGGTGACCCCGGAAATTCGTTCTCACACTTGATGATGGGAGGCTTAGTCTTCCCAAACTCCTTATGTGACCTCGGGGCATCCATAAGCTTGATGCCATTGTCTATTTGTAATCACCGGGTTTGAGCAGCCTTCTAGAACCCACTACCATGAACCTTCGGTTCATGAGATAGATCTTCCAAGAAAGCCGCAGGATCCTAAGAGACATATTAGTTCAAGTTGATAGGTTTACCTTTCCCCGTTGGACTGGTATGTCTTAGATATGGAGAAAATGAAAATGTCCTCCGATTCTTGGAAGACCTTTCCTTTCTACAATAGAGAGCCCTCATAGATTGTGATGGTGGGCAAGTGACTATTCGAGTTGGTGACCAAGAGGTGAGCTATAGTGTTTCTAAATCTATTCAAGTACCCTCCGGTTCTCCAACCGGCTTTTCCATTGAGGAGACGTCGATGACTTCAATGACTTCATGGACAAGCAAGTCATGGTGTAGAAGCAGAATATGAGCGATTGATCGATAATCTAAACAATCATGGTGTGGTCAATCTAGATCATTTAGCCGCTGAATTCGAGGATGAGCTAAGAGAAGAAGCTTTGGCAGTAGGGCCACTAAGTAAGCTCAACGATGTTGAGTTGAGGAGTGGAGATCTTAAATCGAGTCTGAGAACCCCAGTAGACTTGGTTACAAGCCGTTGCCTAAACATCTTAAGTATGTATTTCTCGAGAGAAGGTGACAAGCTTCTTTGATCATCTCTGCCAAGCTATCTCGAATAGAAGAGCTTAAACTGCTTACACGTCTTGCAAAAAATGAAAGCCTTTGGATGGCGGTGTGGAGATATCCGAGGATATCTCCCGACATCTGTATGCACAAGATCAAGACTGTGGGGTGCAAAAGCAGAGTTAGACAAACCTCGTAGAAGGCTCAACCTCACATGCAAGAGGTAGTCAAGAAGGAGATCATTAAACTTCTAGATATGGGTATCATTTACGCCATTGCAGAGGCGGTGAGTGGGTATCCCCAACTCAAGTAGTTCCCAAGAAAGGTGGAATTACTATTGAGAAGAATGAGAAGGAGAAGAGATAGCATTGAGGCTCGTTTATTGGATACAGAGTATGTATCGATTATCGAAAGCTCAATGAGGTCACACCGAAAGATCATTTCCCCTTCCATTCATTGACCGGATGCTTGAGCGTCCAAGCGGGGCACGATTCTATCGCTTCTGGATGGATATTCAGGATACTTCCAGATATCCATCGATCCTGTTGACCAAGAGAAGACCACTTTCACTTGCCCTTATGGGACATTCGCCTACAGGCGGATGCCATTTGGTCTCTGTAATGCCCCAGCCACCTTTCAAAGGTGTATGATGGCAATCTTTGACGGGCTAGTTGAAAAGTGCATGGAGATTTTTATGGATGATTTCTCGGTCTTTGGTCGATCCTTCGATGATTGTCTCGATAATCTTGATCAGGTGTTGTCTAGATGTGTGGAAAAGGACTTAGTGCTCAATTAGGGAAAATGCCATTTCATGGTAGATGAAGGCATAGTTCTTGGCCACAAAGTGTCAGCCAAAGGTATAGAAGTAGATAGGGCCAAGGTTGAAGCTATTGAGAAGATGAGTTATCCTAAGAATGTTCGGGAAGTCCGAGGTTTTCTCGGACATGTCGGTTTCTATAGGCGGTTCATCCAGGACTTTTCAAAGATTGCCAAGCCCCCGCCTACTTTACTTAAAGAAGACGTTACTTTTGATTTTGATGAGAGTTGCAAGCACGCGTTTTGAGGAGCTCAAAAATCGCCTGATCTCTGCTCCAATACTTATATCTCCGGATGGAACCTACCCTTTGAGCTTATGTGTGATGCATCCAACTATGCAGTTGGTGCGATCTTAGGCAAAAGCTTAACGGAAAGTTCCAGCCTATCTATTATGCCAGTCACACACTAAATCCTTCTCAAGTTAACTACACGACCACTGAAAAGGAACTACTGGCCGTAGTCTTTGCTATGGACAAGTTTCGTAGTTACTTGTTGGGAGCTCAAGTGATCGTGTGGACTGACCACGCTGCGCTGCGCTATCTCATGACCAAGAAAGAGGCTAAACCGCGCCTACTGCGTTGGATACTGACCCTACAAGAGTTTGACATTCAAATTAAGGATAAAAGGGCGTTGAAAAATGTAGTGGCGGATCACGCCTCTAGAATGTTAAATGAGGAAAGGATGAACCGGATGATATAGATCTTTACTTTCCTCTAGAAAACATTATGTTGATAGACGGTTGTCCTCCCGATGTTCCATGGTATTCTTCCATTGTGAACTACCTTCATGCCCGTTACCTTGATCCTGAAATGTCTTATCAAGAGAAGAAGAAGTTCTTCTCTGATATGAAATATTTCGTTTGGGATGAACCTTACCTCTTCAAAATCTGTAAAGATGGTTTGCTAAGGAGGTGTGTTCCTGAATCTGAGCAACGCGATATAATCGAGCAATGCCATAGTGGACCCACAGGTGGTCATTTTGGTCCTTGGAAAACGGTTGCGAAGATCTTCCAGTCCGGTTTCTACTGGCCCACGATCTTTAAGGACACGGAAGCTTTCTGTAAAGCTTGTGATAGGTGCCAAAGAACCGGTACTCTGACAAGGCGATTTGACATGCCATTGAAACCCATCCTAGAATGCGAAGTCTTTGATGTATGGGGCATTGACTTTATGGGTCCATTCCCATCTTCCTGTGGAAATAAATACATCTTAGTCTGCGTAGACTATGTGTCGAAATGGGTAGAGGCTCAAGCCACTCCTCACAATGATCATAAGACGGTAATGAAGTTCTTAAAGAAGAATATCTTTGTGAGATTTGGATGTCCACGTGCCTTGATCAGTGATGAAGGGACGCGATTCGCAACCGACCCACTAGAGAAAGTCCTTGAGAAGTATGGTATTCGTCACAAAACTGGCACACCATATCATCCGATGACTAGTGGTCAGGTTGAAAGGAGCAACCAGAGCTTGAAGAAGATCCTGGAGAAAACAGTGAACAGTCATAGAAAAGACTGGAGTCTAAAGTTGGATGATGTACTGTGGGCATATCGCACTGCCTATAAGACCCCCATGGGTACATCACCCTACCAAATGGTTTATGGTAAATCGTGCCACCTGCCAGTTGAGTTAGAGCACAGGGCGTATTGGGCTACCAAGTTTTTGAACTTCGACTCCCGATCCTGTGGCAAACACCGGCTGCAGCAGTTGCATGAGCTTGATGAATTTAGACTCCAGGCTTACGAGAGTGCCAGGATTAGTAAGGAAAAGATGAAACTTCTCCACGACGCGAAAATTAAGAAGCGAGAATTTAAAGTCGGAGAGCAAGTGTTACTTTACAATTCCAGGTTGCATTTGTTTCCTGGCAAGTTGAGGACACGTTGGTCCGGTCCTTTCGAGATTATCCAAATCATTCCTGGGGCGTTCTAGAGTCACGGTTATGGCGATCAACCGTTCCGAGTGAATGGTCGAGATGCAAGCATTACAATGGTGAACCCAAGGTAAAGCCTTTGACTGTTCGATTTCTCGATGTCCTCGGGTGTAGCACCTCTAAAGTCGATGAGTTTGACGAGTTCTCGCCCGACTTATTTTCTGAGGATGACGGTTGTGGTAAATCGGAAGAAGTTCTAGCGGTGTAGTTGGGATA
Source organism: Gentiana macrophylla (assembly GCA_026214975.1). Taxonomy (NCBI): domain Eukaryota; kingdom Viridiplantae; phylum Streptophyta; class Magnoliopsida; order Gentianales; family Gentianaceae; genus Gentiana; species Gentiana macrophylla. Next base: position 7,967 of record JAOBSW010000408.1, on the reverse strand, counting down.
TGGAAGAGTTTTTCAAAGAGCAACAACTTAAGAGGAAGTCGGCAAAGAAGAAATCGACCATGGGGAAGTTCAAGCGTGTTTGGAGAGCTATTAAAGAATTAACCCCTTGTGTTCGCTCTTTGTTTTACTTCGCCCCACACTTGATGAGAGCTTACACGAGGTAGTGGGTCGCGTAAAAAGTTAAATGGCCTGATCCAGCCGTGAGCTTTCAATGCGTCGGGCTGACGACGTTAAATAACGCGCTTGATGGGAGGCAACCCACTATTTTCTTTCGTTTTTGTTCTCTTTTGTGTATTTCTTAGTTTTCCTTTTCGAGCTACTGTCGGTTTCTTGTAGGCTCGGTTTTTATCTTTTCTAGTTTTTTGTATTTAAAGTTTTTCTGTTTTAATAAGGGGTTGAATTAATGTTTTGAATGGCATTTGGCTTTGAGAAACTCTTGTGGATGCTTTTCAATCTCGATTTCTCTTTCTTTATCACTTTTATACGATATGATTTAATTCCCCTGTCCCGAGATACTTTTCGTGTTTGTCAGCGCGTGCGAGATAGTCTTGATAGCGTTTGTGAGTTTCAGACGGTGTCGGTTTTGGGTGGATGGTCCACGATCTCTCGATATCTTCGAGCATTTTTGGATCGAACGCCGTCCGTTCAATTGTTCCTTTCGCATACAATCGCCTAAGTTTTCTTTTCTTTTATTCCGCACAACATGAGGACATGTTGTCATTTAAGTGTGGGGAGGGAATAAGCTATATGTATCTACACATTTGCTTACATGATATTATTTCTATGCTAAGCTAAATGAGCCAAATTTTCAAAATTTTTGTTTTGTCTCGAGTGAGCAATGCATGTTTTTGTTCGGTTTGTTATATTCATCGATGCTCTATGCCATATGTTCCGTAAGTTAGTTGATTCACCCGAATTATATTTCACAAGCCATAGTGAATGATGAGCTATATTTATGAGTTATACCCTTTTGGATTAGTAATTTTGATTTTCTTATAAGTCATGTGCTTAGTGCTACGTATATATCTTGAGATTTATGGTAGTTTGTATTTAGTTCAAGTATGACATCTTGTGAATATCTCAGTAAGTTTGAATGTGATAAGTGAAACGTGATTAAGTCTTTGCAATAGTAATAAATTGTTTACTTGAGGTGTTATGCTCAGTGGTCTGTGCTACTAGAAAATAATCTTTTCCACTGCCAGCCAAAAATCTCTAAGTAAACATAATTGTAATTGTGTGTGTCGAAAGCTAGTCGATGATTTGAGTGCGGTAGGGTATACCACGTATGTCCTACGCCACTATGATGACTAAGAGCTCACGACGGTTAGGAAAAGTTGCCTTATGATTGGAGTAAGGTAGGGGATTATCTCGAAATGTCCTATTCTGCTATGAGGGCAAAAGCTCACCCTAATGTGTGTTGGAAGTGAATGAATTCAATCAACTTAAGATATGTTATGAAATGAATAAGACTAAGTTATCGTCTATCTTATCCCCAGTAGAAACCCATGTATATATCTGTAGGGATTATCCTCTGAGTATTTCAGAAAGGCCCTAGATTCATTCGATCATTCTTCTCGGGATATGTCACGTTTGTAGGGTGCACCTTATGAGTGTCACTTATTACTAGTCTACGAGGGGGTATTAGCTAGTTTTACTTTGAGTTCCTCAAGTTTGGGTTTAGGGGAAGTTTTCTATGGCTATGCACACACACGATGGTGAACTTTTAATTTATTGACTATGTGGTATATGTGTTGAGGTGTCTATATTCTTTCCGAGCCTTTCTTATGTTTTGTCTTGCTCGGGACGAGCAAGGTTTAAGTGTGGGGGAGTTTCTTAAGGGTGATTTTGTACGTTTTATAAGGATATATTTTACATCAATTCTCTCCATATTCGTATGTTTCTCATAGAAATCGAGCTTTATATTGAAATATTGAGCGAATGGTGTTTTTAATAGTTGAATTGCAAAACGTAACGATTTATGTGCTTAAATTGTGATTTTATGTTATTTTGGGATTGTGTTACGTTTTGGTATATTTTCCTATTTTATAGATACATATTTTGGCATGCAAGAGGATTAAATGATGAGGTTTTGCATGGAAGAGAAGTGAAATGGAAGGAAGATGGAGATAAAGCTTGGAATGAAGTTTTCAAGCAGCCGACCTTCCGATGCAGTTCTTGATATGATATACACTAATTTGACTCTCGACCTCAAGAGAAGATTTGTAGGGCTTGAAGAGAGGATTCTACAGGATTTTGAATCACTTCATTCCGACTTATGAGGCCCGAGATATGAGCGTTACAAGTTTGGATGTTGTTGCTGAAACTACTGGAAAATCCCGAAAACGACTCGGAATACGACGGGCTAGTCAAAAAGGCGTTTTCTGAAGAAGAGCCCTTAATGAAAGTTGTAGAGTTTTCCGAGAGCTTAATTATGACATTCGGATCATAATTTTTGGAGGTCTACAACTCAAGATATGAATTTTAGAAGTTTGAGTCCGTAATCGGTGAACGGCGTTTGCCATGCATCATTCTCAAACGAAAGGTCCAAGATAGCAGACGGGGCGTCCATCACCGCCATACTCCCACTGCCTTATTTCTCTATTTAAAGCAGCAGATTTTCCATCTCATAGATATAATTCGAACCCTAATTTCATAGGGGCGGCTCAGGCTACGTTTTTACTCTATTTTCTTCCAGTTTATGCAATTAAATTCCTAGATTAGATTAGATAGATTCATGTCTTTTATTTCATCAATTCGAGTTGCAACAAGGATGTTAAGAGGCTAAACCCTCTTGAACAAGCGTTGCCAGAAGCCGTCCATCAACAATTCAGCTTTGATTCGTGATTGATTTGTGAGTTTCTATCTCAAGTTTGTTTCTTTTATCATGCTTTACATTGTTTTATTGCAAGTCGTATCGAAAGATGTTTGCTTTATGATTGTTTTATTGATGAAAATCATATAAACACTAGATCACCATGCTAAAAGAATAGATATTTGATCTAATTAAAACGAGAGTTATTAGATTGATTGTCTAGATTAGAAATTGAAAGATTTCACGCCTAGGTTAGAAAGACGTAATCTTTAACATCGAAAGATAAAAGATTAGAAACGAACTTGTCTCTACGAGTAGGAGTTTATGCCTTCGATTAGGTGAATCACGACTTGAGTGGGGATCACGAATTAATCCGAATTAGAATTGAATGTTGATAGGATAGGTGGATCGATTGCTTGTTAGCTCGTTATAATTTGATTTTAATCCTTTGAACTTGAATTGTTAGATTAGTCTACTTTTTCGCACTTTAGTTTAGTTTAGTTTATCGCTTTCAATCTTTCCTAGCTTTGGATTTCATCCTCTGTCTAGTTTATTTTCAGCATGTTTGTCGATTTTAGTTCCTGTTTAGGTTAGTTTTAAGTGACAATAATTAGTTAAAAACAAAAGCTAGGTTCACAACAGATCTAGTTCCCGTAAGATCGACCCGGCATAGCCTCTACACTACGATCCTTGCACTTGAGGTTAACCGTTTATTACTTGTTGTTTTGTATTGATAAAATCCGGGACAAGTTTTTGGCGCCACAGCGGGGAACCGGACGGTTGTCTAGTTTTTGTTTTTCATTAGTAATTTAGGTTAGGTTTTGTTTTTATTTCGCTTTTCGTTGGTGATTTAGTTGTTTTTATTTGTTTTTCATTAATTAATATTTGTTCTTGTTAGTTGTAGTATTGACTTTTGCTTTTGAGTTTTAGTCTCTGCTTTTACTATCGCTTTTTTTCGCTCTCTCTGTCGAATCTGTTCCCGGTTGATTTGAGCGCCTGGTCATACATGACCGACGCCACCCAGCTTCTTCCTCAGGAGGCGCCCGCCCGCTTAATTGGGCGCCCGCCTGCATCTGTCTGCCATTAGTTTTTATTTTTATTTCAATTAGGTTTTCTGCTTTTTCGTAGGTAAGTGTCGTAGGTAGGTTTCTTAGGTTGAATCATCGACTCCACACCTTTCACGATCAAATTTTAGGATAAAGGGTCCGTTTTAGCACTTGATAGTATTTTGGCCATAACTTTCGCTCGAGTGTCGGATTGGCGCGCAGGACCCCAATTCGAAAGCTCGTTCCGACGCCGACGACGTGGCGGGCGCCAAAGGCTGTCCGACACCGCTTTCGAGTCAAAATCCACTGTTTTCCTTCTATTTTGGGCTCGAGAAGATTTCAACACGCTTTTTTTTCTTGCCTTTTAGGATTTTCTGTTTTTCTTTTAAATTTTTCGTAGTTTAGGTTTCGATAAAGAATTTGAGCAATATCTTGCAGGAGAAATCAAAGACATAATAATAATGGCAATGAAGATAGACGGACGTTGGCCGACTATGCCATGCCCGGTGATAAATACCATAAACCCGGCTATCGCCATGCCTACCATTATCTGCTCCAAACTTGAGCTTAAACCGGACTTATTCGGATGATGCAAAGATGCATCAATTTTCCATGGTTTCCAATCGAAAACCCCACACTCACTTACACACATTCTTGCAAATATGCGGTACTACCCGTATCCAAGGTGTAAGTGAGGATGCCATCAAGCTTAAACTATTTCCATTTTCCTTACGGGGGGAGGCACTCAAGTGGTATCACTCTCTCCCATCTGAATCCATCACTACGTGGGCTGAGCTCGAGAATGAATTTCTAAGTCAATACTTTCCTCCTTCAAAAACAGCCCATTGTCTGAACGAAATCTTCACATTCCTTCAGCTGGAAAATGAGTCATTCTTTGATGCGTGGAAAAGGTTTAGTCTCTCCTGCGCAAGTGTCCCCATCATGGCTTGCCAAAGCAAAGGCAAGTCCATACTTTCTTCAGTGGATTGACCGAGCTCACCAAGGGCATGGTCAATAGTTCCTCTGGTGGGGCATTTCTCAAGAAAACACCTGATGAGGGGTGGGCATTGTTCGAGGACATTGCCAAGTACAATTATGCCCCCTCTTATCAAGCCATACAAGCACCTCCTCCGCCTCCCAAGGTCGAAGAGGTGACTATGCAAAATCTCGTTTGCGATGTTGCGAGAAGCAAATGGCAACCTCTCAAATGACAAACTTCTCAAAACTTCTCAAATCCGAGTTATCAGGCTCCTTCACCTTCACGTAACTCAAGTTCAGATTTGTGGAAGCTTGGCGCCGACCGCCAATGTCAATTTTCTTCCCCTCTCTCAAGAAGTCAATGCCGTTCATGACTATGGACAAGATAATCCAATCACATGCCAAGTATGTGATAGCATGGGCACACTCGCCGCTTCATCCCATGATTGGGCGAATCGCGAAGTCAATGCTTTCTCGGCCGGACAAATCGTAGATTCAACAACCAATTCTCCTTCCGCCGAACAATTTCCAAAACCAAGGGTTTAATCAATCTTCGGGATTTAATCCTAATTCGAACTTCAATAGAAACCCTGGTTATAATCAAAACCCAAGCTATAATTCTTCCAATCCACAGCAAAGGTTCAATCAGAATTGGCCCGCCAATTCTAATTCTACATTTCCAAATCAGTCCAATCAGCCTCTCCTTCAAAATCATCAGAACTCTCAAGGCCCCTCCCACTCCAACAATTTCGAAACCAAGTTGGAGGAGCAAAGTAGGACAATAAAAAGTCTTGAGAGACAAATAGGGCAATTGGCTGAGCAGCTAGCCTCTAGACCGTCAGGGCAGTTGCCCAGCTTCACGGAAAAGAATCCAAGAGGCGGTCAAGTCGCTCAGGCCGATTTAAGCGGCCGATCAATGCACCGACTGCACCTTCACCTCCATACGGTAGAAAGAGGCTGTGCAATGAATTTGAGAAGTGGTTTCTCAAGTTGGTGGTCCCCGGCTTCCAGGGAAACCACTAGCCCCTCCCGCCATTGGTAAGGCGGGAGGGAAGTTGAGCACCCATCATCCCTTGGTCGCAGAAGGAAAATCGTGGGCCGATCCTGATAGAAGAAAGAGTTGAGATTCCTCAAGTGGCTGATCCCTTGAGGAATAAAGAATCAATTGGAAGTCCTCAGGTGGCTGTTCCCCTGAGAAGTGAAACATTTGAGGATCCTCAGGTGGCTGATCCCCTGAGGAATGATGAGTTAAATGATAGTCAGGTGGCTGATCCCCTGACTAACAAAAAGAATGAAAAGACGGTTCGATGGAAAGATTTGGAAGACAAGGCCGTTAGTTCGCCCTCGAAGAAAGTATTTTCCGAGGAGGATTTGAAAAAGCTTCCCTTTCCACCTAGAAAGAGCAACATCCCATTGAGCGAAGATAAGAAGTATGAAAAGGTGCTTAATTTGTTGAAAAATACTCAGGTAAATCTTCCATTGTCAGATGTCTTGGTAGAGATGCCTAAGTACACCAAATTCATCAAGGATGTTGTTTCTTCTAAGAAGAAGTTGACAGAAGTGGATCGGCTGATTGGTGAGGATTGCTCCATGATCAATTATGAAAACCTGCCAGTCAAGAAAGGTGACCCCGGGAAATTCGTTCTCACACTGATGATGGGAGGCTTAGTCTTCCCAAACTCCTTATGTGACCTCGGGGCATCCATAAGCTTGATGCCATTGTCTATTTGTAATCAGCTGGGTTTGAGCAGTCTTCTAGAACCCACTACCATGAACCTTCAGTTCGCAGATAGATCTTCCAAGAAAGCCGCAGGGATCCTAAGAGACATATTAGTTCAAGTTGATAGGTTTACCTTTCCTGTTGACTGGTATGTCTTAGATATGGAGAAAAATGAAAATGTCCCTCTGATTCTTGGAAGACCTTTCCTTTCTACAGCTAGAGCCCTCATAGATTGTGATGGTGGGCAAGTGACTATTCGAGTTGGTGACCAAGAGGTGAGCTATAGTGTTTCTAAATCTATTCAAGTACCCTCCGGTTCTCCAACCGGCTTTTCCATTGAGGAGCGTCTGATGACTTCAATGACTTCATGGACAAGCAAGTCATGGTCAGAAGCGAGCAATATGAGCGATTGATCGATAATCTAAACAATCATGGTGTGGTCAATCTAGATCATTTAGCAAATTGAATTCGAGGATGAGCTAAGAGAAGAAGCTTTGGCAAGAGGGCCACTAAGTAAGCTCAACGATGTTGAGTTGAGGAGTGGAGATCTTAAATCGAGCCCAGAGGAACCCCTGAGACTTGGTTCAAGCCGTTGCCTAAACATCTTAAGTATGTATTTACGAGAGAAGGTGACAAGCTTCCTTTGATCATCTCTCACAAGCTATCTCGAATAGAAGAGCTTAAATCGTTAAACGCCTTGCGCAAAAATGAGAAAGCCTTTGGATGGCGTGGGAGATATCCGAGGATATCTCCCGACATCTGTATGCACAAGATCAAGACTGTGGAGGGTGCAAAACGAGTTAGACAAACCTCGAGAGAAGGCTCAACCCTCACATGCAAGAGGTAGTCAAGAAGGAGATCATTAAACTTCTAGATATGGGTATCATTTACGCCATTGCAGACAGTGAGTGGGTATCCCCAACTCAAGTAGTTCCCAAGAAAGGTGGAATTACTATTGAGAAGAATGAGAAGGGAGAAGAGATAGCATTGAGGCTCGTTACTGGATACAGAGTATGTATCGATTATCGAAAGCTCAATGAGGTCACACTGAAAGATCATTTCCCCTTCCATTCATTGACCGATATGCTTGAGCGTGCTGGCGGGGCACGATTCTACTGCTTCCTGGATGGATATTCGAGATACTTCCGTATACCCATCGATCCTGATGACCAAGAGAAGACCACTTTCACTTGCCCTTATGGGACATTCGCTACAAAGCGGATGCCATTTGGTCTCTCAGTAATGCCCCACCACCTTTCAAAGGTGTATGATGGCAATCTTGACGGGCTAGTTGAAAAGTGCATGGAGATTTTTATGGATGATTTCTCGTCTTTGGTCGATCCTTCGATGATTGTCTCGATAATCTTGATCGTGTGTTGTCTAGATGTGGAAAAGGACTTAGTGCTCAATT